>JAVJAQ010003136.1:0-34427 GCA_032362365.1 Zygogramma bicolorata | reverse complement strand
ATATATATATATATATATATATACCAATATTTTCATGGGGAAAATAATAGAGTCAGTGAAAGCTGAAATGAAGGAAAGTAAAAATTGTGAACTCTCGGGACAAGATAGCGAGGTCAGACAAAATACTGATGAAATGGCATCATTTTTGATGCTTTCCGCTGGAAAAAAGGGTCACGATACCAAGAGGTGTATTTTTTTTATATTGAGAAAACTTCTATGCTGCCTTCTGATTTGAAGTTCATCCAATTTTGAGATCTATTGTTCCGTTCCTTTTTTATAATATATGTAGATCCACACGGAAGGGAAGCCCTGTAATGTTCAAAGAACACCGTCTGAGTCAAGGGACAGGAGATATACGAATTAACAATCACTTTGAATTTTTGAAGTTTGTAAGCCTCAGAAAAAACCTCTCTCGGCAAAGCTCAGCTGTTCTATTGAAGAAAGATCCCTGATCAAGAGAGGTTCAACAGGTGTCCAAGCTCACAACAAAGGGGTGAGAATTCTGTTCTCGTCGACTCATCTGTATGTAGATTATTGCCAAGGGTGGAACGATTGATAACAATTTAGACGAGCACCGACCGTGAAAATATCTATAGAAGAGAGACTACGATGCTCCAGTGAAGTGAGCGAGTCTGTGAACGAAGAATCACCAACAAGGCGGTGTAGGACTGCTTTGTACTACCGCACTGTAGGTATGACTGGTTTCATGCTAGATTACACAACCATAGATAACAATGGGTTTCTATCATCCACAGTGGGTATCTCGTGTTTGACGAAAACTTGTAAGTGCAGTGTGCAGACAGTGGAACGTATTTTTCACTATTTTCGCACATCGGCAACGATGTTATTCTGAACGAGATCCATCAGCGCATGTGTACAGACCGAAAGCGTGTGTAGCGAAACCACAAAACTCATTTCGTTTCAAAATGAATAACTCAGTTTGGTGGAACGATTCGTGAGTGTTGGCAGTGTCGCCCATCAATCCTATCGCCACTATCGATCTCGTAACCTTCGACACATTCATTGAAAGGTAAACCGAACTCAAAACAAATGCGTTTCAGATATTTCGCCCTCGACCTCATTTTCGGATAATTCTTCATTATCGGCTCCCATCAGATTTAAAAATGTTATTGTCGAATGAGTATTTATAAAATGAAAGTATATTTATCTCTCCCAGTCGATGTTGTATGTAGTTGTACAGAGTATTCAAATTATATAACAAAATTGGACTAATATTGCTGGGGAGTTAGGGATTGAAGCAAAAGTCCCTATATATTCCAATTTTCATAGGATATGAAAGACTTATTCAAAACATACTTGGCTCTTATAATTTTCTATTCAAATGAAAAACATTTTTGAATATATCTTTGACGGAGTAATTTTTGGATTTTTCCTTTCCAAGTCAATGTGAAAAAATACAAAAATTTCATAAAAGAAGTGACGTCAAATATTTAGCAAATATTCTTGATATGTGAAAATCAATCATGGACATTAAATCATTCACGAAGAGATAGAATGCGTTTATCCGAAACAGCTTCTTCCGTGCCTTTATAAACAGTATCATATACATTAAATAGGTACTTCACTTCAGTAGACTCAAAGAACGTATACAATCTCAAGGATTAAATACTCTTGATGCCAGTATAATTTCTACTTGAGCCTTGATGTTATTTCCACTATTCTCTCTGTAATTTGTAATTTATTATTATGGCTTAAAATGTAGAGTATGTTAATTATATTCTGATAATCACTCGATGCTCATGAAATATACCAAAAGGTTCAAAAAATGGCTATACATATGTGCTTCCAGTGTCAAGAAACACAGGGAATCCCAACAAAAATAAACCACTCTAAATACACCAGAATCGGATGTTTGCAGATAAATATATATTTCTACCTTTCTACCCCTTCAACTTTTTCAAATGTCAATTCAGCATACTAATATGTGTGACACAATATTCGAAAGGTCATAAAAAAAAATCTGAAATTTTGGTTTCTCCAGAACCTTTGAAAAATACAGGTTTTAGGTTTTGTTCTAAATTATTCGCGATTATTTCGTGTACAAATAAAATTTTATCAATTTTCCAAAACCAGTTGATTCAAGGTCATAGGGATGCCTCATTTGTTCACTGTGTATACTTGAATTTGTGGTCTCGCTAGTGTAGAGGTTAGCACGTCCTCCTTTAAAGCGGAAGACCGGGGTTCAAATCCCCGCTAGGCCACCGTTTTGGGTAATCGCACGTTGAAAGGCAAGGCCTCGTTAATCCATTGCTCACACAACTTTCGACTTCTGAGGGTTGACGTGAAGATTTGTTTGAGGGTGCATAGCCTTACACTCATCGTTATAGTCGACTCCCCCCCCTACCAGTTCCCTGGCAAAAGGAAAACGTTCATTTTCTTGTAACTTTTCATTCAATAGCTGAGTCCCGTTGCCCTTTGATTTACCTATTATATAGAAATCGGAACTCAGCTTCCACATGTCGTAAGTTTTACCATACTGTCAATAGGTGTTTAGGCAGCTCTGATATGATTGAAATATTCAACGGGAGTCCCACAAGCGCCACACTTTCTTCAATTTGGCAATTTGAGAACAACATTCAAATTCCTTGATAAAAAAATCAGTTCAGTGGTTATGAAAAATTTCACACATTATATAACACCTTTTACTTCTTCCATTAATAATTATAGTTTCCATTAAAAGTTTGTGCAAAGGGGTTTTCGTGAACGCTGAATCTGTGTATTAAATTGACAACCCTTTACCTTTCGCAGAAAATGGGACCTTTCATATAAAACAATAAAAAAATGCAAAACCGATAGCGATATTATTCATTGACCGAATTGTAGTATTTTCGTGATATTATTCATTGACCAAATCATAGTATTTTCGCAAAGCCCCTAAAGTTATACACACTGTACATCAACTCAAGCCGCCGGCGCCGGATAAGCATATATTTTGGTGAAGGCGACTGTGAGAAAAGGAAAGTAGTTGGGAGAAACGAAATAGTGAAATGGTTAAACAAAATTACAGTGTTGTATTGAGTGAGTTGACTTCAATATAATTTACTTATAATAATGTGCTATATAATACGGTTTCATCCAGCAACGTCATAGTTCATTAATATCGATCGGTTTCAACAGTGATTCACGTCATATTCCCAATTCGAATTTCGCATTCACCATCCCAATAGAATGAAAACATTTTGTGTGTTACAGGAGCAATAGTATACCGGATGACCGGTGGAACTATACACGTTATCTTTTTTTTTCTTTATTTTATAATAAATCATACAAAGTCTACATTACTTAAACTTAGGACAGTTTTAATGTATTATACTATACGTATCACAGATACATCCCGAATCAGCTTATGCTGGTCTTGGGATCAATTTCTAAATTTATTCGAACGGTGAATAGAATATTCTAACAACAAAACATATATACACAATAAATCACAACGTATAGTACCTATAACAATTATTTTGACATTCAATATGTATAATAGAACACAACATGTATATATTACTCATAACAAGTACAAAAATATCACAATATCGTTATCACATCTATTTTGCAATTGCAACGTGGTCTCACAACCA
Organism: Zygogramma bicolorata; assembly: GCA_032362365.1. Classification (NCBI taxonomy): domain Eukaryota; kingdom Metazoa; phylum Arthropoda; class Insecta; order Coleoptera; family Chrysomelidae; genus Zygogramma; species Zygogramma bicolorata. The sequence goes on along the minus strand of JAVJAQ010003136.1, from coordinate 30,831 downwards.
GGACTTTGATTGTGCTTAATAATACCCCTTTATGTGTACAATTCTTTTGAAGTTTTTTTGAACTTTTCGTAGCTAACAATGTGTTTTATATCGACAGGGATCCTATTGAACTTTTGCAGTGCTTGATTTATTGGATTATTCAATTCAATATTTGTTCTAGCATTAGCTAGTGCTATATCATTACAGTGCCTTGTATTATGGGTGTGTATTTGACTTCTGAGTTGTATTTCTGCATTTGTCTTTTGCTGATTATTTAGTACTTTGAAGGGATACTTGAGTTGTTCAATTTCCGAAATTTTATCAGGTTTTATTAGTTTGCTGTCTCTATATAGGTTCTCGGTTGGTGTCAGTCTATCCAAATTTAGTAGGGTTTTTAGTATTCTGTTTTGCAATATTTGCATTTTTATGAAATGAACTTCCGAACAATTTTCCCAAATAGTTATGAGATATCTGAACACACTGAGGAAGTAACCATTGTAGACATTGTATTTCATACTTTGACTTATAAAACCTCTAATTTTATAAAGTGCTCCCATCAATCGTACTAATTTATCTTTAATTTCATCAATATGCTTTGTCTAATTCAACTTATTATCAATGATTAGTCCCAGGTATTTTATATATCTTGACAGGACAATTCCTGAATTGTTATGAAAAATTTAGATATTCGAAGAATAAAAATACATTGTTTGAAGTCCTATGCTGCATATTTCCTGCCGTGTATGAATAAACTCGTATACTTTTGTTGAATGATAGTGGGTCAAACTTCCATTGTCTTGAATCTTCAGCACCTTTGAAAAAACCTAAATGGGATGAATGAAATGATAAAACTCTGACAAAACTAATAATGAAATTGAAATAGTGAAAGTAATGACACGAAATGCAATATGTATATTAGATCAAACGAGGTAAATAAATCAATATGACGAATTGGAATTTCCAATTGAAAAAAAACCTTAATCATCAAATGAGTGGTCTCGGTAGTGTAGTGGTTAGCATATATGCCTATCAAGCGGAAGGCCGGGGTTCGAATCCTCGCCGGGCCAACGTGCTGGGTAATCGCACGTTAAAAGGTAAGGCCTCGTTGACCCATTGCTCGCACAAGTTTCGACTTCTGAGGGTTGACGTTCGTCAGCTGGTTAACGGAACGAACAATTTTAGAACAATTTTTAGTTATCGCCTGAAGACGATTGCAGATACTAGCGATTGACACTTTGTTTAATTTTTTGTGTTTTTATATTCAATTGAGATTTTGCAGTAATTTTATTTTTGATTATTCGAATTGCTGTTTCATTCTAGGTTTTTGTGACCTCTTATTCTGTTACTTTATATAAGAGTTCCAATGTTTCCTATTGATTTTCTTTCACTGATCAAGTTTATCAGCTCTCTCTATCAATATTTCTTTATTTTCGTTTCATGAGAGTCCTTCGTTTTTTTAGACTCATTTTGATTTTCTAAGTTTCGAAGATGTGAATAGTTCAGGCAATGAAAGTTCGATCCCCTACGACTTGAATATACAGTGCAGCCGTAAAAAAATCCCCCCCCTTTAATTTCCAATTGTAACAAGATATCAAGGTCGATCAAAGTTCATGTTAAATGGCATCATCCTTACACTTTTTGCTGACGTTAAACAAATGATAAATAACTATTGATTGAATTATGCCAATCACCACACCACAACCTAAGATGGTAAGAATCTCTTTCGAGATCACCCAGTAATCCCGCTTGATCAATTTTGCTAACTTTATTCTATATTTGAGATGAAGTAACGATTATTAATGGTCAATCAGTCGATTCGTGGTTTTTGAGATAAAGGTCAAAACATATTGATCCGGCACCGAATAAATACTCAATAAATTCAAAGTCGAATATATTTTATCAAAGTTCATCTCCAATGGCTCCAGTTCACGTTTTTACACTGAAACGTCTACAAAGAGTACTGAAAATAACTCGCGTTGGAAGTTGAATTCCCAGATGAATGGGTTCTGAACGACATTGTAGTCTAGGATCCAGGATTCATTTTTACCATTTAATCATATCTAGCTGATTTTTTGTGGGTAGCTTCATTTTGAAGAGACGCCCAACTTCTTATCCGACAAAAATTATCGATTGTAGTAGCTAACAGGGGTGAAGGATAAAATAAGTCAATTTGACATTTGACGTTTCTGAAAAATATTGGTAACTGGGTTTTTATTTTTTAAATCTCAAGGTAATCATCTCAATTATTCGAAAATAGTTGTCCTACAAAATATAGGGTTTTATCAGAGATTTTTTCCTGTTTCTTGGTTGATATTTATATAGATATATAGATTTTTGAACAAATTGACACAATGGACGATTGTATTGACTCGCAAAAAGATTTGAATAGAGTTGTTGAATAGTTCTGTAGAAATAATGTGAAAATAAATATTGGCAAATGCACAACTATGACATATGCTCGCATACAAAATATTATTCTTAATAATTATCTTGTAGAAGGAATAAACATTAGGAGAACATACCAGATGAAGTATCTGGGTGTTTTTTCAAACGAATTTCAATTACAACCCACACTATCAGACGATCACTGCAAAGGCTTTCAATGTCCTTGGCTTTGTTATTAGAAATTCTAAGAACTTCTCAATAGAAACAGTTGTGAGACTATAAAATGCACTTGTAGGACCAAATTTGGAATATGCTAGTTGTATATGGAATCCGACAACTGACTATTGTACTGATGTCATCGAAAAGATCCAAAAGAGATTCTTACAATATTCATACACAAAAAAGTTCAAAATATATCCATTTATGGTATCCAACTAAACTTTTCTGAATAATTTTAATGTAGAAAGATTGAGTGTCAGAAGAGAAAGACACGACATAATATTTATTCACGCTATAATAAACAGTAACAAGTACAGAAATTCTTAATAAATTATATTACTTTTAATGTACCCTAAATTAAATTAAGGCTAAAATCCAACCCGATATTTTGTAATGACCCTCGTTCAATTTCACCTCCCAATAGAATGATGAAGGAATTTAATAAGCTCAACCAACGATTGAATGTAGATGTTTTCAATATTGATGGAAAACAACTGGATATATTGTTGAAGTCCCCGATTTTATGTTTTTAAGATTTAAAAATGTTGTCTGTATGTTAGTTTAGACTAGTGTGATGTAATGACATGTCTGCCTTTACTTGTAATTATCTCTCTCAGGCGGTTGTAAGGATTTGAATAAATAAATATAATTTAATACCCACATTGCCCTACAAATTGCGTTGAACAGTATTCCGGTTCTACGCTTAGAAGTTGTAGTACAAATACCTCAGGTGAAAATAATTACTATCAAGCTGAAGCTTTGTGAAGAGGTCCGTTTCGATGAGACGCCCAACAATTTCTTGTACGAAAATTTTTGGTTGTGGTAGCTGACACGGGTAGCAAGGATAAAATACGTTAATTCAACGATTCTCAAAAATGTATTATCAACTGGGTTTTCATTTATTAAATATCAAAGTAATTATCTAAATTATTGGAAAAAAATTTTTCCTACGAAGGGTATGGTTTCATCAAAGAGTCCGCTCTTCCCAACATATATCACAAACGAGGTAATGAAAAATGACTAACCAGCTTATTTGTTGTCTGTTGCTTAGTTGATATTTATGTAACTCAACACCTGCGTTTTCCTACGAATTGCGTGGTACTTCATCGCGGACCTCCAAATAAATACATATTAGAAAATCATGGAATGAAAAATCAATTTATTTGCTGCATTTTGCATTTTGCTATTGCAGCTGAGTTATACCGGCACACAAGCGCAGAGCATTGCTTACTGTCTGTGTATCAAGTATCTCCGACAATAACGGTGCAAAAATTTGTGTAGTTGACCACGTGTTTGTGTCTCGAGACATGATTTCAGAAAATATTTTTGTGCAGTGTGTTGGTACACATTTCTAATCAACTAGTTTTCTTTCTCACTGTTTATATTTAAAAAAAAAGTTACCTAGTTATGCCTTTTTGAGGCTCGTCAAATCAAAACATTTTATTCCTACTACCCCTGTTAGCTACCACAATCGAGACTTGGACGTCTCTCCAAAATGATGCTATTCACGAAAAATTAGCTTGATAGTAATAAACAGCGAAATTGGACCGTGGATCCTAAACTATTGATTATTGGTCAGGAAATCGCCATTTGATATTTGATTATTGATAATAATTTGAAATAGTACAAACAGATCGCATGTGTTATAAAAAAACTCAGATATCTTATTCCAAAATTAGGAATTTGAAAAAAATTTGTCGACACATTACATCTTGAGGTACTATATTTTTCATTCTCTGGAATTCTCGGATGGGAGGGGGGTTAGACAAATAGACAAATTCATCTTCGAAAATTAGAAATAATTCGAAAACGTTTCCTGAGAATTCTTTATGAGAAGGATTATCAGTATCCATCTGAACTTCTATATATAGAAAGTAAAAAGATGAACAATCGTCAACTATTTTTTATGAATTATCAAAGGTAATAGTCTGGAAACAAATTGAAATCGAATATCCAAATCACGGATATGGAACAAAAAGATGCATAACTTGTGAATATAGAACCAACAAATTCCAAAGTAGAAGAAATTTTCGATATTTAGTTCCATATTTATATTTTAAGCACATAGGTCAGTCATATGATCTTTTCCTGAAATTCCATCATTTGAAATTCGTTTTTTTTGTGGTCATGAAATAACCTCGCTTACACAATTATTATGAACGATTGGAAATAATCGAAATTGCGTGAAAAATAGATATGAAAACAATAAATTTGCATTAAGCAAACGTAATAAAATCAGTAGCGTTTGGTATTAATGCGTGGTTAGTAGATTATCTTTTTCCATGAACTCTTAGAAGTGGATGAAATATTCAGTATCCCTACTTTTGTTCAGGTTTGAAGGCCGTCGTTTTTTGGAATTTCTTCCTGACGTTTCGCTGGCGCGAGTGGATAGAAGTTCATACACCTTGAGTTAGACTCCGATGACTCTCTAACCACTAACCTCTAACTCAAGATTTATGAGCCTCTGAAAAAGCTAGCTACTCGCGTCAGCGAAACGTCGGGAAGAAATTCCAAAAAAAGACGGCCTTCAAACTCGAACAAAAGTAGCGATACTGAAAACCTCGGCCGCGAAAGCCTTAAGAAATTGAAATGAATGTTTTTGTTCATTAATTGATGGTTCATTTGAATCATTTTCGACTATCTAAAGATGGCAATGGATGCTTTGATTCCCTTCTGGTAACTTCCACCACCTTGTATGAATTTGATGCCTAGAAGGGATGCGTGCCTGAAATAAGCATTCATGTGGGATGAGAATTATATAAAAGTCACCTTGTAAGTTGAATTTCGCGTATTATCGCTAAAAATATTATACTGCTCATAGGTATTCACATTGTTTCAAGTGAATTTATGTCAGAAGTATTGACACAGAAAAAAAAAATACTGTTATAAGAATAATTTAATTTGCGAGATACGAACATGAGCGCTGTTTATTATTTATTGCACGACAATCACAAGTAATCGAATGTATAAACAGAAACGAAGGCAACAGACGTTTCTTGTACTTTGGACAGCACTTTAATAATTCAGGCATTTTTACGTCACCAAAAACAACTGATATAACCACTTATTATTTCCAATAATAACTTCCCACAACAATCTCCGACTAACTAATAATCTGGTCAGGTTACCCATCAAAGAAGTGATAAACGATGTACTAGAATTTTTAACTGTTTCAACTAAAACCTATCTACACACCCAAACGTTATCAAACAATCGTCATTTTTAATGTCACGATATGAATAATTTACTCTGCAGTGGAAAACATTTCGACTATGCACGGTCCTACACAATTATGGTGAAAGGAGATTAGGATTTATAGACCAAAATATCAGTTTACTACGAAACTATCATCGATTTCTGTTTAGAATCGACAGGGATTCGTGAAAGTACGAGGTGAGGTACTGTTTAGGTTGATGGGGTATAAACTCATAGAAAAGTTGACCTATTTGAGATTTCAAAAAATTAAAAAAAGTCTGAAATGTTCGCAGCTTGTTGCTCTGAGTTGTGAGTTTGGAATTCCGCCGGTCTACATTTCTTGGTGCTCAGTTCAAAACAGAACGATCGACTTGTGGAATTCATTGCCGAGGGTAATTTTTATTTCCACAAGATATTTTCCGAATATCACAAACAATTTTTTGTATAAATCTAGAGAAACACAAAAGTTTGCTGATACATAAATAGGGAGGGATTGCTGTCAAAGACACCATCTATACATCCAGTATTTGTCTTTAAAACAATTACATCCTTCTATTCTTAAATGCACTGAACCAAATATTGTCAATAATTATATAAGGCTTTGTTACTAGTTACTCTTATCCTCAGGAGCAACATGGCCACTCGCGAATCCGCCAAAAACAATGATACGACTGAGAAAAATCTCTAGTTTATTGTTCATATCCCATAAAATTATCTAAAAAAATTAATCCGAATGATTGATTAATTGCCATATTTTTTACTATTGTTACGATATTTCTGGGTTCGTTTATATAAATAATACTCTGTGAACAACACCAAATTATTTTCATTAACTCATGCGAACACTATAAAATACAACTACTGCACTGACTTATGATTCGCTTGCAAAGCACTCGGACTCCTCAACTGACTAAGCTATAAATGAAGAATTCAACATGCTTTACCAAAAACTTCGCTCTCTACTAGACTTTTACACTAAACTCCACTAATTTCTGAAATCTTCCAGAATCTTTCTCTGCCGATGACCGCCTCGCTTATATACTCTGTTCGAATAGGAAAGAACCGTCCAGACTCGTCAATTCGCGCCTCGATGTCAAGAATCTTCGCTTCGAGAACGTCCCGCGTTATCTAGATACGTCGATCGATCCAAGGTCCATTTTTATGCTAATGAGTGAGTGGCGCTGGGCTTGCAAATAAACAGCACTCACTGGCAGCGTTAGGGGATCTCGTAACACTATTATCTTTTATTCTTCACGAAATTCGCACAGGAATTCAGGAATATGTCCAGTAAGGTGGCAAGAAGATATTCCCAATTCTCTATCCGTCAATGACAATGGGCCAAGTCAACAAAGGTTCTTCCAAAGATACGTACTCACGAGCAAAGTTCAATTTCAATTTTTGTTTCTCTCTATACACGCTAACTTCCGCGTTTTCTCAAATCTGTGTGCTAAAGAACTTATAATAAAATCGGTAGTGTAACAAACTCATGCGTACATATTTTGTAATATGAGGTGGGGTTCTCGGTAGTGTAGAGGTTAGCACATTCGCCTTTCAAGTAGAAAACTGGGTTCGATTCCTCTCCGGGCCACCGTTAAAAGGTAAGGCCTCGTTGATCCATTACTCGCACAAATTTCGACTTCTGAGGGCTGACGTTCGTCAGCTGGTTAACGGAAAAAAACAATTTTAGAACATTTTTTAGTTCATTGCAAATTTAGTCTTCCTTTGTCATATTATTCTCACATACCAATCGGTTGAGTGATTTGAAATATGGTATACATATAAATGAAAGATCTTTTCATGCTATAAAAAAAATTAAAATGTTCAAAACATTGTATATATCTTAATACCTATATCGTTTTGAAATGGAGCAACTTCAAAGCCTTGAGAATTATAAACGAATAACAATTTCAAAATATCTAATGGCATGAACCATTGGGATCAGAATGTACCCGAAAGAGAAAATTATTATAAAGCGTATAGTTTAATTTAGGATTATGACAAAGTTGATGAGCGTTTCAGCACGCCCTGGACATTTTTTGGTTGACAGTTCAGCTATTAATTACTAGCTGAATATAACACTATGCTTGAGTATAAGGTGGCTATATACTGGTGTTTTCACTCCATATAAAAGATTGTCAGCAAATCAGACGACCGATATGGCCAACTTGATGAAAAATTTGATGATGTAGGCGTAGTAGTACTGTAAAAAATCCGCCAGGTACCGGCACTCTTGCAGTGGAGATGATAGTCCTGTGTTGCCAAGTGGCCATGTCGTTGCGAATTCTGGTCCAGATCAGTAGAAACACAATGCAAATTTATTCCAACTGAGAAATTATTTTCAAACAACATGGAATAAATAACGCATAAAATTAAACACAAATTTGCCGCGTTTTGGTGTTTTCAATAACCTCACATATCCAGTTCCGATAAATTCTCTATCCTTTAACAAAAACATCAGAATTGGCAACAGCGTGTTCTATGGATCGAGTGATCACGAAAATAAATAGAAATTTTTGATTACCAGCGCCCCTCATGGCCACTGATGAACTACCACGCCTTGTCCACAGGTTTGTCTGAAACAATATCGCAACATTAGAAACACCAATATATAGACATCTTACTTGAGTAGTAAAATGAATAGTATAATGAATACAATTCAACACTCAAGGAGTCAACAAACGATACCAATCGTGAATTATTGTTGATGCGACTAGAGTAAAAGAACTCCCTCCTTAAGTGGATTGTCCTTATCAGTCATTTCATGTGGGCGGAAAACCAATTTCCCACCGAGGATCATAACATCCAATTAACTAGTATATTTCCGTTGATCTATATTTGATACTATTGACAAACACGCATATATCGTGGCCTGCCATGAACTATTGAATACTTATTTATTATTGCGTCACCTTAGCTTGTTTTTCAGGAATAATTGAATCCAACATTGAAAAACGTTGAGCAAATAGGTATAGTAGTTTTCACAATAAATGGTATTGACTGAAGGATTATAATAAAACCAATTAGACCCTTAAGTTGTAAAATCCGAGATGCACATCATAAATGTAAAAGGACCGGATTCAGGTAATTTTGTTTCTCAGAGAGGGATTGTGGTAGTGTGTTAGAATTAATTAGGAACTGTATGAATGACATTCGTACCGAGAGTTGGAAAAGTTCTGTTAGTCATGTTATAAATGTTGAAAACTCGTACCTTTCTGTAAAATCAATTGCGCCAATTATAATCAATTTAGATGAGGACAGCGATAGCGACACTGAACTAAATATAGAATAGAATTGTAACATTTAAATAAATTACTTGTATATCTCCTACATTATGCAAAATTCAAATTTTTCCTACACAATTGGATTAAATCGGGTAGTTTATTGCAGTTAATAAGCCAATACCATTTACTGTGAAAAATACTATATTTGGTCTCGGCTCACAGTATTGTAACCAGATTGCGAGAGGAACAATGACGAACAGAAAATTTTACGTCTGAATTGGAGTTCTTCAGTTTAACATTGCTTGTTGTTTGGATTGTGTGCGTTGTTATCGATTTATACAGATGTGGAAAATAATTGTCGATTCTTGCAAAATCAATGGAGTGTAAACGAGGCAAGAGTTGACCAGGTTACAATTGGAGGATTTGGTCGCGATAGACTATAAAATGTTCAATTGAACCACCCTCCCTCATACTCTAAATTTTATCCACAAACAACTATCAGCCGCAGTAGCAAGCCGGCAGTCGCCTTCGGGCGAAGAGTTTATTTGTATAGTATTTTTCACAGTAAATGGTATTGGCTTATCAACTGCAATAAACTACCCGATTTAATCCCATTGTGTAGAAAATCATCTGGTAAAAGATGCAAATGTGCTACAGGGTCGAACTTAAGAAATTTGAATTTTGCATAATGTAGGAGATATACAAGTAATTTATTCAAATGTTACAATTCTATTCTATATTTAGTTCAGTGTCGCTATCGCTATCCTCATCTAAATTAATTATAATTGGCGCAATTGATTTTACAGAAAGGTATACTTTGTTCAACCATCCTTTGCCGTTACGTCATACGTTGTCCAACTTTATCTCTCATTCATGAAATGGATGAGACGGAATTATGACGTCATTAACGTATGTCTGATGTCGATGTGAATTTTATTTGTTATTTTTGACAGTTCAGTTGTCATAGTTTGATTTGTTCAGTATTTTTGGTCATTTTCGCCTTTTTCAGTTAATTTTTCATTGCCTTTCCGGTATAATGAGAAAGAGCAAAGCTTAATTTTGAAGTTAATTGACTACTTAAGAGAAATATATGCTGGAGTGCCGCTTTTACCGTTAAATGCAGTCTACACCGTATGTATCTACCAATTTTATGCAAAATGTAAGTTTTTATTGATTTGATTTTATTAAATTCTAAAGCGTGTTGCTGATGCTCCAGAAATATCTATTAGAACTAATCGAAAACTAGCTACCAGTGGAATGAAAACAGATAAACCCTACAAAATCAAAGTTCATGTCGGACATGTTTCTGCTCGAGGATCATCGATTTATATCATACATCAACATGCAATAAGAACACGAGTGTATGCGATGTATTCTGCAGGTAGGTACATACTTATAATAATTTTGAGGTTGAGTGTGAAATAACATTCAACTAATATAAGACAAACGTAAAACAGCAGAATACGTCACCGATTATGACGTAACGGCAAAGGATGGTTGAACAAAGTATACGAGTTTTCAACATTTATAACATGACTAACAGAACTTTTCCAACTCTCGGTAGGAATGTCATTCATACAGTTCCTAATTAATTCTACCACACTACCACTTAAAGTCGGAGAAGTATTTTTTCCGCGCACGCTCGATTTAAGTTGGTGCCACATAAGCTCTATGGGATTGAACACGCAGTAGTAGGAAGGTAGTCGTAACACTGTATGTCCCAATTCTTCTGCAATTGTATCACAAACATACGTTTTTTTTTCAAGAAAATGACTGCAGCACTTGTGAAAGTTCTTTTTTTATATAATTTTCCTCAGAATATATGTCATTTGCAGCCATGAAGTTTTGAATCTCCAATTTCGTATTCTTTGAGCCAGGAATTTTTTGCAATTGTCGACTATGATAGCTTGCGTTGTCCATTACTATAACGCTGTTTGGCGGAATGTTGGGTAACAGACTATTTTTATTCCAATCTCCAAAAAGCTCTGCTGTCGTACCTTCGTGATAATCAACACAAGAGTCCTTAATATTTTTGGCAGAAAGCCACAGCGTTTGGGATCCAACCATTTTCTGATCCTGCGTGTAATATTGTGATTCTCTTTCCTTTATTTGATGGTGCTTTTGTTTTATACTTATCAGAGGAATCAGACCATCCTTTGGAAGGGGTGTCATGCGTGTCAAACCACGTCTCGTCGAGGTAGAGTATTAGCCGATTTTCAGACCGCTATTTTTTTATTGACGTTATATATTCAGAACGCCAGTTTATTAATATTATTAATTACTTGTCTCTTGTCAATTTTGCGATATTTGAAGCCCATTGCAGACAGAGCTCGCCAAAGAGTAGTAAGGCCACAGTTGATGGGAGTTTCGTCATTGATGAGCCGCTGTTTCAGACTTTTGATTGTAGGGACACGGTGCTCATCGTACATAGTGTAGATTTTTCGCCTTATCAAATCTTTTTCCCAGTCGTCTAGACTTTTTGTGACACCGGAATCTTTACGCTTTTTTCTTGATTCCATGGAATTCTCAACAATTCGTCTAACTGAAGTAAGACCTTCGTCAAATTACTGGTTACTTTTGCTGCAGCACCCGCGTTATATCCTTGCTATCTTTTATAATGATTTTCGCGTCACAAGATAAGTGATTCTTCTTTAACCAACCACTGGAAGAAGCACTATTACTTTTTAACCACGGACACCACATACTGCCTATACTCTACGTTGGGGTATAAAATAAATTATTGCACGCCGTAACACAAGTGAACACTTCCAATAAAATACAAATACAAAGACTAAAATGAACAAGAAGCTTTAATCCTCTACAATCCCTTTCTGAGAAACAAAATTACCTGAATGCGGTCCTTTTACATTTACGATGTGCATCTCGGATTTTACAACTTAAGGGTCTAATTGATTTTATTATAATCCTTCAGTCAATACCATTTATTGTGAAAACTACTATAGAACATCTTTGACACTAGGTACTCCAATTTGCTCGCCTTTCCGCCATGGAGAATTCTGGAACTTTGTTGAGATTTCTCTCTTTTTTTACGTATAACATCAATGTTCGTAACGGATCTTTGGACTCTCTCCAGCAGGGAGTTGTCAAATATTTCTCCTTTTTTACAAATAACATCAATGTCCGTAGTGGATCTTTAGACTTTCTCTAGCAGACAGCTGTCAGACGTCAAAAATGTGTTCTGTACAGCGAGAAAATGGCTGAAGATTTCGAAAGAATCTCTGCAAAACGCGAGACATTTGAATGATCTTTTTATTGATGTCCTTTGTTCTGCGTAAGAACCATGAGTTTTTTTTATCGGATATTATATATTATAGAATCCCCCAAAAACAGCACCCTGATGCCTAAATTCCCCAGCTGATCATCTCTTGGTACTCCTTATTTTAATCAGGTTGTGCTTTTCTAAGGTGCTGATAATATGCGTTTTGTGGTCGCAATATTCATAAATTGAATAATAGCAATAAAAAATTTAAAAAAGGACACATTGCAATTGACACATATATCACGGTCAGATCACGTCTATTTCCTGTACCTGTTCGTGGAACCGTGAAAATTATAGGATTCCAATAAACATGACGTTTTAAAAAGACAGGTTCTAACGCGAATAAAGAAAAGTAAACTGATGGCCTCGATATATCCCAGTGTTTCCATAGAAATGAAATTTTCAGAAATATCGAATGCAGTAGTGACGTTCAGTCTGCCGGCAGTTACTCTGGGCAACGGCCGTAAACATTTTTGCCGGCTGTTAGTTACCCTGGGTAACGGCCGAAAAATGATATTTTGTTGCGACATATTTGAAGTGTGAAAAAACATTTTTTTTTGATTTGCTGGTTTCAGTCATTTGGGAGGTGGAATTGAGTAACAGAAATCATTTATGAGTGGATAATTTAAAAAGTTGACGGTAGCGATATTTTCTAGTTTACCGTCAAGCGCCTAAAATTGCATCCACATTGAAATTTATGAGAACGCGTTACTTAAACCAGTGGATTTGTAGGTCATGGTTGAACCTGGTTGCCATTCGTCTGAAGGTCAGCATGGAATCTTGAGGTTTTCATGAATAATACATGCAAACAAATTGAAATGAATTATGTATTGTTATGAAGGGAATTGGTAGATTCCGAATGTTGTTGAAATCATAAGTAATGTACAGGACGTATCACGTCTTGTTTGACCGCCCCTCTTTCCTTTTTGATCAACTTTTTTCGACAAGAGTTTGAAACAAAGTAGGTTCTTACTAATGAATTGAATTCCCCATTTTTAAAGCAATCACTGGTTTTGATTTTGGGTCACATGAGTTTTTTCCGAAAAATGCATTGGTTTTTGGTTATTGTACGCAGACACTTTCCATTTTGGTGTTTGAGGCGGAATATGCCCTTTTTCCGAACTTCAAAGGGCGATAACTTCGAAACCAAGGGAGAGCGCTACGTTTTGACTTCGTATTCGTGTTCAGCGACGCGAAATACAAAAGTTGGTATAAATTCCTTTTTTTCGAAACTGGGTAGCGGCAGGTTAACGGATATTACCTTTTGCTGGGTCCAGAATGAGTTGTCTATATTCTTGTGGCCTCCTATGATCCAAAGCCTAATTAACCTTCGCGAAGATCCTAAAAGACAATTCTCCTTCCCTTTGTAGAATTATCTGCATCTATAAGGTTTCCGCTATATAATCCTATCTTGTTCAGGTGTCCCTTTAATAGATATAATATTTACTCAGTAGCCCTATTATGAATCTTAACTGATTCCTGCTACTTTGGAGCAGTTTCAGTCTTTTTCCTCGACGACCACTTAATGACCATGACCAAAATTTCCCAATAATCTTCATCAAGTTTTGTTGAGTTAAGCTGAAGCGAGCAAAATATAAGTCTTTGTTTGAAAAAAGTGAATTTGTTACATTAGTAAGTACGTCTTTCGAACCGCTACTGATTAAAAAAATATATAAGAAAATATGACTGGGTAGTCGGAGTTGAAATGAGAATTACCTATTTCTTCTCTCGCAAAGTTCAATATTACTCGGCTACAATTTTGCTTGATTTTCAATATCAGTCAAAAAACTGATGCATACTGTTTTGTAGTTTATTCTGTTTTAAATCGAATCAGGTAACCAGGTACATGCTTGGATTATTCCATAAAGAAACGATGTTCATGTCGTCTGAAATCAAAACGTCCACTGAATTCATAATTTATCTACCTGATCGCACAAATTTACTAATTTTTGAAGAATGTATCTTTGAAAACAAGGAGGAGATTATCCTTCCAATGTATTCCTTGAAACTATAGCAGTCAGGCCTCTAGAAAGATATTTCAGATACATAAATAAGCAAGAGATTGTGTTTACCAATACATTTAAAATCAATGATCCAATTATCATTTTTATTTATATGAATGATTATGAGTTCCACATTTTTATCAGATATCAAGCGAGCAGGGAAGGACAAATATATAATTCAATCTCGTTCACCTCATACTCAAAATTAAGGTCATGGCATTTATTTACACTCTTCCATTTCGATGAATCATTGAGCGAATTCATTCATTTTTCCTATCAATGAAAACATTATACCTATACCCATGTTGAAATTGAATCCATATCAGTATATTGGCGAACTGTGCAATAGTCGAGGAATATACTTTGGTTTTGAAGGAAACTTTTGAGTTTATGACTTTTTTTTTGTTTTTTTTCCCAGTTCGATGTTAACAAAGAGACACTTTTCCGGAGATATGTTCATATATTCCACATACTATCAATTCATGAATAGAAGGAAAATATAGCTGATAGGTCTCACCTAAGATGTCTAGAAGGATGGTGTACTGAGTTATACCTGGGCATGTTTGGGGTATACTTGGCGACACATGCCTACTATGATAATAAGCATCATGGCTTTTCGACATCAAATCAGTTCAGATGGCGTTTGCAACGAGAAGTTACAAATTTTCTAGGAAATGTATAAACGGCCGACCTGACGGCTGGCTATACTTTTCTTTTGGAGGCTGACTGATCAACAACCTATATTATTTGTTTAAAATACTGGCCAAATTCCCTATAATTATGTTCCTTTCAGTCGATTTTGTTTTTTATGATTATGACATCAGATTTTGCTCATTTTGTTGACAGCTCGAATCAAAGAATATAGTTTGTCGATCGATCGGTTGACTATGCACTTCCAATTAGCGTCAACTAGCGATGAAATTGATAAACACACCACGAGACGTGAAAATGACACTAATGACAGAAAAGCGTCGCCATAAAATTCTAAACAATATCGCATCGGTCCTAGCACCATCCTTCTACACTCACGTGCTAGACATCTTAGTCTCACCAAATGGGATGTCTCTTAGACCGGCCGACAAGGACAGTTTTTCGGACCAATTTTTTACAATCTGCCTTTGGAATAGAAAATACTTTAATCTGAAACGAGTCATAATCTGCAAATTTGTTCTTGATGGAACACACTGTATACTTCCAAAGAGTATGCCTCATAATTATTCGTTATTCTCACATTGAGACTAGTTTCAGTTGTGGAAGGCGTACTGGAAAAAGTTGGTTGTCATTAAGTTTTTCCTGAAAACTTTCAGGCAATTTGCTAATCAACCTGAACCATTCAAAACAGTATATCTTCATGATGTTTGTACTTTGATCGATATTTTTATTTGTAACAAAGGGAATGCAATCCGTCCAAATTCTTGTTGAACTTAACCGAAAGCAAATTATGAGTTTCACATGTAGTACCTCGCAGCGCCTAAATTTTTTATGGATTACGATTCTTTTTTTCTTCAATTACTTTCCTTTCCAAAGGCAGACTAAAAAATTCGTCCAAAAAATCTGTTACGGCCGCCCGGACTTTTCCACAAAAACAACCCTGATGAAAATGTCTAAATGACGTCCTATTCATTTTGAATGTATGTACCTGATCTCAACATGATTTCGAAATACATGATTATTTTTCTCAACTCAACCCGAATCTCTTTTGATTATGTCCAGCATACATTCCAGTTTTGGGATTAACAATGAATGTGCCAAATACAGTATCATATCACGACATTTTGAATCGATATTCTGCCTGATGAGACCTTGCATAATTTTTAGAAAAATGTTCATGGTGTATATGAGTCAAATCACCAACTCGGTTTGAATATGTTTTCACTTTTCAGCGTGTGGCGTAGTATTCGATCTTTCGAACAATAAATGAATACAGAAAGACAGGCTTCAAATTCTGAATGAAAAAGTATACATATCAGGTTTGTTCTAGCAACATATTTGACCGTTTGGAAATTGGTCTGAAGCTGTCAAATGCATGTGCAAGATGAATATTGGAGAGCATTATTCATTTTGCGCATGCCTCTGACTACTTCAGACCAATTTCGAAACGGTCAAATGTGTTGCTAGAACAAACCTATGTAGGCAAACGTTCCGTTTTTCTCTCGAGAAATCTACGCTAATTTTACTCTCAATCACTTTTATATTATTACGGTTTTTATTATTATTAATTAACCATTATTGTTATCATTAATTACTGGTGATTAGTTATATTCATAGAGTGCCAATACGTTACCTTTGTTACAATATAAAAAAATCGTTTTGCTTGCCATCGTCTCTAAAGAACGCCCACTCCGTCCACTCTATTTTTAAATAATTGTGTTTTTCGTGGTCGAGTTATTTCCAAGTGCATTCCTGAAAGGTTCATTCACCAGGCGACCGAGTTGAATTTTCATTATCAGAATTCTACAGGTGTGAAGAATACTACCGTTTTATTAACTTAGAAAATTACTTCTGGATGATTAAATAAAGAAATCCATATGTACAGGACAAAAATCAACAGTTACCTATTCGTTATTCCTTAGGTGATAGCTCCCACTATAGTCTACAACGTGAAATGTTGGAGATACAATCTTCCATTTGGTTTATTTCCGTTTTTTTAACAAACACATACAGGGGTATGCAAAAATCTTTGCCTATTTTAGAGACCTATTGAATGATGCAAAAAATTGGACTCAGTTTTTGATTGTATCTTTTCTGATCACAGGAAAATTGTGAATCTGCTTGAACTCTGCCATAGGCACTTTGAATATGTTCATAAAAATTGTTATAGGACTGTCGTCTGACTTCCACCAAATATTTTGAACACTAACCTGTATTTTTAGTGGTATTTATTCCATCGGTAACGTTATTTGGTATTGAAAAAAATCAGCAGAATGTTGCTCAGATAGGACGAACGATGAAACTTCGAAGAGAAAACACATCGGCAAGTGAAAATTTTGAGTCTTCGGAGGTGAGCTTCTGTAGACAAAACGATATATCCTAAGTGATTTTTACGGCTAGGATTAATAAAAAACAATTTATTCTACTTTTCATTGTGAAGTTGAAATGCACCCAAGTTTTCATTTCTCTGTGCTATTTTCTCAGAATATCATGTACATTTTTATTAATATTATCAATGATAAGTGCGACAAATGAGTATTTCAAGGATTAACTGATTTTATCTCCATTTAGACTGCGTATTTATACTACTATATTTTTTCAGTGATATGAAGATTATTGATAGCCAGGTAATAAAAAACTCTTGTTTTCGTTGAAATGGAGGATTAGTTAATCTCAACTAAAAGATTTCTCTCCCTAACCTTCAAACACAACGCTCTATCTAGGTCGTGTGAATTTTGAATTATTTCCATCGCGCATGATTTTCAAAATCATAAGTGTAGTAGTATATTTTTGGTTATATTGCACGAGTGCATAAAAATTACCGATAATTTTGCAAGAAAGCGTGATATCTAAAAATTGCAAGTTTATTTTCATATTTTGGCGAAAGTGCCCGAGTCCGAAAGACGAGGGCTCTTTTACAAAATATGAAAATAACCGAATGCAATTTGTATAAGATATCACGCTTGAATGCAAAATTATCTGGTCATTTTTATGCACGAATGTAATTCATTGCAATATTTCACGAATAAAGAAATTCTCAAGGAAATGTTATTTTTTGTTCATTTATACTTTCCTCTATAGATTGTATGGAGTACTCACCTAAACGCGAAATGTTTCTCTATTTTTGAAGTCTAAGTGACATTTATTTGTGTTGTTTACTGACGTCTAGCGATACTGTTTCAAATGTGTTGTTATGGTGACTTGATACAATGCAATTACCGCTGTAAGTTTTCGATAATTGCATTGATCTTATGGGACATTTTATATATGAGGGAAATATTCGCTAATACGTATAATCAACTGACAGTTTTCACGCAGACAAACGAATTTAATCTGTATTCCCTGGGAAATTGTTCTGCATATTCAGTATTGATGGTATATACCGTGTTAATGTGGACGTTAACATGGTAGACACGCAAAGTACACATGATAAATCCATCTGTTCGGAGAACGGACTGTATAGAAAAAAAAATCTGGATGTTCGATCTGATATTTCATGTGGAAGTACGTCCAGCAAAAAACGGAAGGAATAATTTCATGAATACGACTCAAAGTTAAATCGATTATAAAAATTGAAAGCCTGTGAACATTTTTTCCTTATATCAGTGAATACTATTATTCGTTTTCTTTCAAGGTTTTGTCGACCTCCAAATATCCATTGGAAGTAATATGGAAAGTAATTTCTTCACTCAAAAAAGGTGTCGAATACTGTATCTTCTTCAAAATTAACGGATTAAGAATGTCTTGCACATTAATAAATATATTCAATCCGGTTCGACTAGTCCTTAGACTATTAAAATTGTTAAATTGTTATTCTTGGATATTTTGCAACAATAGCTACCGATATACAATCCGATGATTGCGAAGTAACGATTGACTACGTTCTGATAAATGTTCTTCATCTAATGAAAAACAATAAGTTAGATGTGACTCCACGTGTTCGAAAAGTTTTTCAATTTATATAACGTCAGAATTCGAAAATCTGATAAACGGTTGTGGAGTTATTGGTTATAAAATTGAGATTAGGAACATTTATTTCCATGATTTCTAACTCCGTAACCCAATGTCAACCATTCATATTAGGATTTTTCTCATAGAGTAAATTTCGAAATCTGAAGCACATACCCCAGTGAACTTTGGTTCGAGTGAACCGAGTTCAATTGATAATCATTAGCCACAGCTGGAGTATGTACAACTGGCCCTAAGGCTCAATTAGTGTTACTCTGCTTTGAAGCAACACGCTTGGAGATAATTAGTAATTGTGTTTCCTTTCGATCAGCTGGATTATTTTTCAGTGCAGAAATTTCCAGAGTTTATCATAGTATCGTCATCAGTGAACAATCATCCGGTTAGGACTAGAAGTCGTTTACATAAACAATAAATGATAGGAGTTTGAAAATAGATCCTTGAAGCACACCATTCTCGATTCGTCCTACATCGGACCTACAACCTGCAATAAAAATATCGGGATAAATATCATTCGAAGAGTTTTAATGAATTTAATCTCATTTTCCTCAATTACTAACTTGGGAGATTGGTGTATCACTATAGTCATAGTCGAATGGTGAAATCGTATAACTCGTGTTATTATGTTACTATTTTACTATTTATAGCGTCTTCTCCTTCATATCTCCTGAATCAGCAGTTGAATCTCATTTTGTTACCCGATCGGTTCATAATGCTTACATCTTAATATTTTAATTCGGCTCCTCAAATAAGTCTGAACCGATCAGGTCAGAAAGGAGCGACTTATTGGTGATTTTCATCGTATCATTTGAATTGGAATCATCTGAACCATTCACTGAACTGTATTAATATGATTTTTTTTTCAGTAGGGCCTTCTTGATAGTAGAACCAGAAATAGAAAACAATGCTGATACGACTCACAAACCACTCACTCCTACGGTCTGCCAAAAACTTAAAACACCACCCAAAATGGAACTACTCCACCAAAATCGAATACAAGCCAATTAGGAGCGTCCTAGTAGCAAACAGGGGAGAAATAGCGGTTAGAGTGTTTCGAGCATGCAACGAATTGGGCATAAAATCGGTGGCGATTTATTCCAAAGTAGACAGAGCCCACATCCACAGACTGAAAGCCGACGAGAGTTACTTGGTAGGTGAGGGACTGCCCCCTGTACAGGCGTACCTCAACATTCCCGAGATTATAAGGATTTGTAAAGATAACGGCATAGATGCTGTGCATCCAGGATACGGGTTTCTGTCGGAGAGGTCGGATTTCGCTCAAGCTGTCATTGATGAGGGGATCAGATTCATCGGACCTTCCCCCAAGGTTGTGTACCAGATGGGGGACAAGGTTGCCGCCAGAGAGGCTGCTATTGCTGCTGGTGAGTATGGATACAATAGCTTCCAACTTATACTTATAAAGCCTGAATGTATGTCAATGAGAGTTTTGTATGTCATGAAATCCATTTTTTGGATTTTCTCTCCCCTGAAAATCAAACAGATAAAACTTCAATTTGTTTTTATGGCAAATTGGTATATTACTATAACTATTTTGTCAGTTTTGTGAGTTTGGAGATTGAATTATAAAAACATATTAAAAAGTGCATATACTTTGATTCCCTTGCCGACGAAAAAATCCAATAAATAGATTTCATGTCATTAGTGGTACCTAATAATTTTATATAAAATAAAACTGTTAGATACCACACTAGATTTGAATGCCTGGTTCACAACCAGGCATTCAAATCTAGTTTGACCCCTGATAGTCAACGATGTATTGTTATAATGCACATATACAATTATTTTTTTCTGACGAGGCGCTACTATATTGCCCGTACTCTAATAATACACTTAAATGCCCACAACCCGTTTTATAATGAAATCCATCACGATACAGATTTTTCATTACGATACAGATTTTCAACCAGTAGAAACGCATTATTTTTCAATCAAGCATGATGTGCATGCTCTGCATTTGACGTTTGTCGAATCAAAATCGGTATAGGTATTGAATTCTGAAGAATACAGCAAAACTTCGATAATCATAACAAAATGTCTGATACCAGCGATATGGGAGAATCACCTTCAACACCTTCACCGGCAGAAATATAGTCAGAATGATTGAATTTTTCATTTGACAAAAGCACGATTCATTTCTTTATTTTTTCAATCAAATTATCTGAATTCTCCGTTGGCGAGCGGTCTAAGGCGCAGACACTAGTTGGTCTAGTTGAAAGTGACATGGGTTCGATTCCGGCCTTGAGTAACCTTTTTTTTCAATTTTTGATCTCTTCATTTCTCATCGTTTTATTTCTTGAAGTTATACCATTAATTACAATTTTGTAGAATTTTTCAAAGAAATACGTTTAATTAGTATTATTGTGTGCAATACAAATATGAATATAATTTTTTTAGTTCTTCACTGTTTATCGGGTGTAGATAAAATTGCGTATGCAACTCTCATGTAATGGTTATTAATACATGAGCATAAACCATACGAAACTCACCTTCGGCTCGTTTCGTATCCCGGTTGATGCTCGTGTATTAATAACCATCATTACATGATCGTTGCATACTATACTGTTGTGGTATTCATTTATTAAAAAAAACAAGCATGTTACATGTTTCTTAAAGTACGATTTAATGACAATGAATCGTCAGACTCTGCTAATATTGCTAATGACAAATGACAGTCACCCGACAGCCAGTGGCCATGAACATAACAGCAAACACCAAGTAGACCAGTGCCCATCAGACTATAACTATCATATGACAATACTATGACATCATAGTTCTGAAGAAACGAACAACGTCAGTCTGGACCGTTTTTTGCCAATGCTTACTCGGCTATCATTCATTTGTAGAATTTTTCAAAGAAATACGTTCAATTAGTATTATTGTGTGCAATAATGTGTGCAATATGAATATAATTTTTTTAGTTCTTCACTGTTTATCGGGTGTCGATAAAATAGCGTATGCAACTCTCATGTAATGGTTATTAATACATGAGCATAAACCATACGAAACTCACGTTCGGCTCGTTTTGTATCCCGGTTGATGCTCGTGTATTAATAACCATAATTACATGATCGTTTCATACTATACTATGACATCATAGTTCTGAAGAAACGAACAACGTCAGTCTGGACCGTTTTTTGCCAATGCTCACTCGGCTATCATGCATCTATTCAAATGCAAGAAGAAACACGTTCCTCAACCTTGTCTTATAACTTGCAGGTGTACCTATAGTTCCTGGAACAGATGGCCCTATCACGACTAAAGAAGAAGCAAAGGAGTTTTGTGTGAAACACGGTCTGCCTGTCATCTTCAAAGCTGCATACGGAGGAGGAGGGAGAGGAATGCGGGTCGTCAGGAATATGGATGAAGTTGAAGAAAACTTCCAGAGAGCGTCTTCCGAAGCTTTAAGCGCGTTTGGAAATGGAGCCATGTTCATCGAGAAATTCATAGAGAGACCTCGCCACATTGAAGTCCAACTCTTGGGTAAATATTTGTTTTATCAGCCCACGATATATTTTCCCAAAATCAGGTTCTGTAAATTGATAAGCACTTATTTGGTCGGTTATAGAAACATGTAAATATGAAGTGTTGAACGATTATCCATATTGCGTGTGAATTTTGTTTGTAAACAACTTGATAAGACGTATGTCGCAATTCCTCGCATGAAATCACGTTTCGACCAAAGAATTTATTTGAACTATTGAATCGTTCAATAGTCATGAATGGAACAGTGAGTCGAAAGTCCAATCATGCATAGAATTTTACGATATGTAACATGATTTTCTTCTAACAACATCCGAAGAATACCTACCCATTACGTTTACCAAAAATTTGAAAGACAATATCACCAGATCCCATAGTTAATGAAATTTGAATTGCGATAAAGATATTCACTTATCTTTTGTTCTGAACTTTTTGTTGAGATCAATTACTCTCTCCACAAAGTTTCAGTTTTTGTTCCAAAGGTTCCAATCTCATTGTTTATCTTTTCATCGACAGGAGTAAGATGCCTAGGAAACCCTGGTGTATCTACTTATACCTGAATAATTTTGGAATAAACTTGGCGAAAACCGATTGCTTGATTTCTGAGATCGCAAAAGCTTCAGATCGCTGTTGTAGATGGCGATCAGTCATATACCAAATGAAGCTTAATTTTCAGTAGAGAGGGATGTGCAACCGAATATTCTACCACTGTTTATTATTTGCCTACTGAGATTTTGACAGCCCTGACAGCCAATCAAACGCGTTTCAGAAAACGTGCATGTAACGTGGAAACCTACCGTTAACAACCTGTCAATACTGTCACCTGCTACCTCTACAAGTTTTAAGTGTTTTTATATTAGTTTGTAAGACTAGACCTTGATTCCGAAAAAATTCACTTTGTCCATTCACCTGAGAATGTACGACAAAGTTCATGCTAGTGTATTGAAAGTGATAGACTGTCTTGGAATCGGGGATACACACATCAGTTATGCAACGGTTGAAAATACGTATCACATCGATATTTTCTTTATTCAAACAAAACTTTTTTTCAATATCTCATCGATGAGAGCTATACAGATGTTTCCTCCTCGATATAAGACTTTCGCTCAAGCTGAAACGAATAAAATTAGCTACAATGCTACATTCATGTTATTATTTTGGGGTGATTCGTTTTGTACTGACCTTAGGTACTGAATAAAGAAGAATATTTAGATCCCCAGATTTTGACTGACCACACAAAATACAAAATCTTCTACACATCGTGAAAAAGTACTTGTAATAACTTCAAAACTTATTCTACTTATATAGACTTTTAAACACTGTTGAATGCGAAGAAATAATTTACCCGAAAGTTACGTCAATCTGACAAAACCGACATTTGACAGATTTTCGAAAATGCTCATATAACGCCCCCTATACAAAAATTAGAAAGCTTTTGTAATCGTCGATTGTTTTTCGCCAAGAAATTCTAAACAATATCGAATCACTAGATACACCAGGGTTTCCTAGGCATCTAAGACAGGAGATATCAAACTGACAAATTACCTGATTAGATGAAAATATCTTCACGGCAAATAATTTGAATTTTCACACAAAACTGTCCCAGTTTCCTGTACGATTCTCATTGACAATGGGTTTACAAAACCGCGACACGTAAATATCGGCCATCGCAACTTTCACAGTCGAGGAGTCGTTTGAAAGAATTTCCTTCTTATTTAGCTTTTCATTTCTCGAGTTCGTACAGGTTGTTTGTTTGACTTGGTTATTGTTGTTCACGTAATTACGCCACAAGAGTAGAATTTCGCTGATTTGGAGAAATTATTCATTCATTTTTATATATACTTATTTCATTATAACGGTATACTGAAAATATTGCAGCATTGTCCTTATTTTTTCATGATGATTTTATGATTACTTTCCATTGTTTCGATCATCTCAACTGCCATTTTGTTCGAATGTGATGGTCCTCGTCTATTATGCTGTTTCGTTTTTTGTGAGTTCTGATTATTCTTATTAAGCCGAAAATGCCGATTCAAGGACCAGGTGCCCCCTTTGGCTTTGTGACTCCTAGCTAGACACCCTCATAGTAGGATAATGAATTTTATAGCCCAAGAGCTCGCGACGTTCAGATCTTTTATTAAAGCTACGGGTGAGTCGCCAACATAAGTGATAGTAGGAGAACCCACGATGCTAAATCGGGATTTACTCGAGCGTCATAGAGACCTATTGGGTTGCGAAGCTTAGATGATAAAAAAAAAGTTTTATATAATGTTTACCTTTTCAACGGTGGGGGGAACGGCCATAGAGTTTCAAAAATGTAAAAAAACTGTTGCATGGACATACTCGAGCGCGTCAGATATTGATATCATCTATGTCCTACATATTTCCAAAAATGCACGTATGTTAATCTGGTTATTTTCATGATGGGGGTGGCCGTACGTAAGGGAAGAAAATGAAAAAAAGAAACTCGAGCGCCATCAGAAGGGCTCTCATATAATCATCTGACGGTTTGGATGTGACGCAGACTCGCGGCCGTTATTAGAATGTGAATAAAAAAGTTCGTAGATTAGAAATACACAAGCGCGTCAGATTGAGATATATTTGGTTCATCTTTACGCCCTAGACGTTGCAGTCTCATAATCTGACGATTATCTGGAGGAATTCGCCTAATCTGCCAATTTGAATTTTTTTTCAATTTTTTTGAATCATTGAATTTAATTAATTGAAAATCTCAGGAAAAAGCATGCGAATAAAATTTTGTATGCTTTTTTTAGGAGAAAACTTGTATTTATAAGAGAATAATTATAAGCAATTAAATTTTTAAAATTTTAAAACGTTGGATATTCGTTGTAAACAATATCATGCCACCAACGAGTCTGTGTGATCAACTGTCATGGCGTCATGGCAACATAAATCAGAGTGGGGACGGAGTGAGGAGGCAATCGATAGAGAAAGAATGAGAGAGAAATAGAAACGTGAAGAGGGGAATAGAGGCATCACGGAGCTGCACGCATTAAACTTTATCGATTAATTTTTATTATTTCGGCTTGTGGAAATCGTCAGATTATATCTTTTTGTAATTCTTGAATTATTTCCTTCAAAATGAAAATAAAATTATACACGCTCAAGAATGTCGAGATGACGTTTTTTCTCAACTTTGTAGCCCTCCTTCTTCTTTAGGTCACTCTCGAATTGTCAGATTAGTGGAATATACACGTTTCAGGATGTAACTAACTCACCCTACCTTAATCTGACGCGCCCGAGAATTTCAGATTTCAATTTTTTTTTACTAATCTGATCCTTTATCCTTCAAGGGCTTTGATATATATAGGGCTCATATATGGTGGAAGTACTCAACCAGGTACAAGGTATCCCCCTGTCATGAGAACAATCAGCGATTATGGAGTTTGGATCTTGGTTATTTGGGCAGGAATCAGATTCGTTTCCAAGTTATATCTTTTCTCACATTTTTCTTACGGTTGGCGTTACTTCAATCACACATTATTTATACTTAACGCCAAAAGATGATAGTCAACTTGGAAACAGAAGTGGAATATTTCAAATTATTCATAAATAAATAAATAAATAACGTTATTTATTGAGCGCAAGCACCCAACAGGCCATCGACCGAAGTCCTTCAGGATTATTTATATTTTTATCAGTATTTTAAAGACTAAACTTTTATTCCATTTATATAAACTTTTATTGTCGACACTGCTTTGAAGGTTAATCATCTTTCTGTTAATATTTCTGTCAAACTGGCAAATAGTCATCATCTACTTATATTTACCGTATTACCTGTTATTACCCTTCAGAGAAGATAACTTATTCTTACATTGTCAAGTCAAATTATCGACATTATAGGGTATATGTCGTCATAAAAACCCTTGGAATGTTTATTAACGTGTTTATTAACATAAGTATAATTATTATTCATTAGGTAATCAAGTTCGACAATGGATGATGTGATTCCCAATATCATTCCGAGGAAAATGTAAAAATGAGCTTAATACATCAAATTTGAGGTACTATTTTATACACCTTTGCTATCAGTTTCCTGCTCAAGTAACCATAATTCTAACATATCGTTCTCACCTTTTTGGGTGAGAAGGTCTGACCGCCGTGGGCTTACGAATGAAAATTTAATTCATGAGAATATGAGTGAAATAACAGCCTCACTCCAGGTTAGTTTACGTCGCGAATTTTATACAATTATTTCAATATATGTGTCATGACCTCAATTCCATATGCATTGCTGGACTGGATGGTGTAAGCTCTTAAATGTTTAGAACAAATATTTTTCGATAATTGCCCTTCGTCACGTCGAGGTTGTATTGTAACACAAACTGCATAATATTTTTTTCCTATCGAACAGGTGACAAGGCTGGCAACGTCGTCCATCTCTACGAACGGGATTGTTCCGTGCAAAGAAGACACCAAAAAGTGGTAGAAATAGCGCCAGCCCCTCATCTCGATGTCAAGATCAGGAACCAAATGACTGATCTGGCCGTGAAGTTGGCTAAGCACGTGGGTTACGAAAATGCCGGTACCGTTGAATTTTTGTGTGACGAAAAAGGTAACTTTTACTTTATCGAAGTGAATGCTAGGTTGCAGGTGGAGCATACCGTCACCGAGGAAATCACTGGTATCGATTTGGTGCAAGCGCAGATCAGAGTCGCCGAGGGCATGACCCTTCCAGAGCTGGGGATTCAGCAGGATAAAATTAAACCCGATGTGAGTATCGTAACTTATGATTACGAAGTAAATGGTAGAGTATGTGCTGGTGTGCACACGACATATGTGTATTTGGAACGATTTTTTCCAGAGATGTTCAAAATTTTAGACTGTGTTGAAAAAATTTCATGTAAACCACACTCTCTTCCCATAACGTGATGTTAATGCTATAGTTTAACGTCAGTGCTCACTCTTCATTCAGTGAACTATAACTCGAGAACAATTCACAAAATTCGATAACTTCACTTCAATATTCGAATCTTAATGTGAGGGAACTAACAATTTTAGTTTTGGGCCAATTTATGTGCTTATATTGAAGTACGATGGTTCGTAGTGTCTTCTCCCGATCACTGTCGATTCCTTCAATTTCGGTCTTGCAACCTGCTAAAGTCACCCAAGCCTAACGTAGGATATTTATTCGGCCATTTTATATACAATGGTTGGTATATTGATAGCCAATTCATCACCGCGGAGGGTTATTTGAAACCATAGAATAAGTAGTTGTGCTCTTCTCTTTTTTAGTTCAGCAGGCATAACACTGCAAAGTGGACACAGAAGATAAAAGTCACTTTGAATTTGACCAAAAAGGTTGTATGTATAAATATCCCTCTCAGAATATACCCAACTACAACTCCATCAACTCCTCTTCTTCTTGACACTCGGTGCCGTTTCTGTTGTTTCACCTGTTGTATACCCATGTGATCCTTGGATAGTGATCTGGTATTTTCCACGCATTTTTCAGAAAATCCAGACTCAGCGGTTTTTATGGTTGAAATGGGTCTATTCCCCACCTTATTTATACCCTCCTATTATTGTTTTCGCTGTGTATCAGATCTCACTGAAATCTTTTTCAAGAGGTTCCGATTCTGATTTTTTTCACGATTCCATAGTTGAATTCGTAGTAACTGATTCTGGAAGATGCACTTGGGAAAGCCCTGCTATCGCCTCTGCCTATACTTCCTATCTCACCCCATCGCCGAGAATCTTAAAAAGACTAGTTGATATACTAAAGCACATTTACTTCAAAGTGGTCTTCACAACAATATCAACACTATTTTGGAGATACATTATCCCTTCGCATGATCTTAAACCCTTATTTGCTTGAAATAGGAAATAACGCTTTATCATCTGATGTAAGTAAGAAGTTATTTTAGCTTCTTCCATGATCTGTATAGCAATTGAAACTGAAACGTTTAGAGTGAACAAACATGGGAAACGTCACTTGATATCTTCTAAAGCGCGCTTAATTGTCCCGTTTCAAGGGCTTGAATTAATTTTGAAAATAGTTCGAATATTTCCAAGCCTATTTATATTTTTAAGTACGTCATGAAGATGTGAATGATTAATTTATGACATACGAAAAATCATGCATATTCCTCATTTCATAACTTTTGTTCCACTACTCCTTTCCGAAATACATTTCTGTGCCTCAGAAAAAAGATGATGGAGTGACTCCAAAAATTAGCCCCTTTTGAAAACGCCTTCTTCCCCAAATGCCTCTACAGACTATTTATCCAGGGTTTCGCGATCCAATGCCGTGTAACCACCGAAGACCCCGCGAAAAACTTCCAGCCCGACACAGGCAGAATAGAAGTGTTCCGATCGGGAGAAGGAATGGGCATTCGTTTGGACGGAGCCTCCGCCTTCGCTGGGGCCATCATCTCCCCCTACTACGACTCGCTCCTGGTCAAAGTGATAGCCCACTCGAAGGACCTCCAGTCGTCCTGCGCCAAGATGAACCGAGCCCTCCGAGAGTTCAGAGTGCGAGGAGTCAAAACCAACATTCCGTTCCTGTTGAACGTCTTGGAGAACCAGAAATTCTTGAACGGATCCGTCGATACGTACTTCATCGACGAGAATCCGCAGCTGTTCAAATTCGCTCCCACCAAGAATAGAGCGCAGAAACTGTTGAACTATTTGGGGGAGGTGTTGGTGAACGGGGCGCAGACCCCTCTGGCCACCCAATTGAAACCTGCTGAAATTAAACCGCACGTTCCTAGTGTGTCACTCGGTGAGTAAAGAGAGATTCCGTAACTCGGAGTGTGCTGGAAAAATGGTTTTTGTTGCTTGTTTGGTGAATTCTGATTGATAATTTTGTTTGTACGTACCTCCGAGAACACGAATAATGAATCTGATATCCTTGAATATCAATAAAGTGAACGGATATATTAAATCAGAAGATAAGACACTATGTACAGGAAGGTTAGACATGGGGCTGTACACTCAACAAGAAAAATTCTTCATTGGTGTACAGGAAACCTTAAATATTTGAATCGGTCTCAAGCGGCTACAATTTCAACCACGACGTAAGTCGTTGTTTACAATTTGCAATATCTGCCATAAATTTGGTTATGTTCATGAGCTATCTAAGTGTATGAAATTTGAGTGTTTATTGAAATGTGTCTCTTATATCATTATATTATGCTGACAAAGTAAAAAGTGAATGAGTATTAATACTAAGGTAACTTTTCCTTAATGCTAATTTATATTTTAACCTTGTATATAAGCCAGTTCCATAGAATCGACGCGGTCAACATTATAGTCTTGACAATTCAAAGGTAAACAAGGTGTATCAAGAACGAGGCAGTGCGTTATCAGTATAAAACCGAATAATCGGCTACAGCTACAATAACCTGCCACTATTGGTTGAAATGCCAAAAACGTCACATTTTGACTAGTGAAAAAAATAATCGGCGATGTTCATACTGTGTTAGTGGTTAAATATTACAAACCTGTATTTCTGTGGCGATTACTAGTGAATCTTGATATGAATCTAGAACGCTGACTGAAAGTGGTGTTATTTATGAGCAAGGTCGGACAATTCAGCAAAAATAAATACATTTGTGACGACAGCATATTTTGCATCAAATTTTACGTACGCAGAGATCAAATGAGTGAAAGCTGCGAGGTAAACATGTAAATGATGAATTTTAGTCCATAACATAAATTGGTATTCATGAATACCGACAACATAGATGTATATTATAAATCTACATTCCGATATATTTGTAGGTTAGGTTAGTTCAAATCCGAATTTTCCACGGCTGAATAGCTAATGCAAAACTTACTTCTGACTAATGCACCGAGCTGTATATAAATATGGCACACTTTTACGTTGAAATTATCTTCACAACTATATAAACACGATTCTGGAGATACATTATCCCTTCTGATCATCTTACACCATGTTTTCCTACTTTCTCATCCCTTGAAATACGAATAACACTTTATCGGGTGTATTTCTGAAATGTTTTCGCACTTCGATACCTTACAATACTTAGGTGAGAAGTTGTTTTAGCTCCTTTCACCATCTGTATAGCAAATGAAACTGAAACGATCAGCGTTAACTAGTAAACAAACATGGGAAACGCCACTTGACATCATTGAATTTCACTTTTGAAAATTGTCATGAAGATGTAAATGATTAATTTATGTCATAACCAAAAATCATGCATGTTCCCTATTGAGTAGTAGAATTACTTATACATGTTTCCGAAAAAAAAACGTACTTTTCTAACTGAAATATTGAGGTATTGAAGAAAAACTGAATACGTCTAAGTATACAGTCCTATATTCGACCTCCATAGTGATTTGTCTTCGCTCAATTAATCACAGGAGTGTTTTTATCGCAGAAATGTCTACTTTTTGACTCCTAAAGAAGGTTCATTAGTCGAAATTTCTGCATATACTTTTCCAC
>JAVJAQ010003134.1:0-113770 GCA_032362365.1 Zygogramma bicolorata | reverse complement strand
CTGAAAACGGTTTTTTTCTGTCTGTTAATTTCCAAGCTAGTGCGTTCTTTATGTGATAGAATATATTTCAAATTTGATGAGGTTTCGCAATGGAGAATGCTGTCAGAGAGCTCGTCACCAAATTTTGGAGCTATACGAGGAAGTTGATTTTGTCGATGAAAACCTTACCTAATCTTAACCCAAGTGACTAACCTAACATAAACCCTTCGACTATTTTCGGACTGAAAATGGAAAATAGATTCCCTTCAGAATGCAAACAGAGCAGTGTCTAACCTAACCTAACATAACTCCTTTGACTATTTGATTCCAGAACTGAAATCGATTTTTCCCTGTTTGTTAGTTTCCGAGATATTACGTTTTTTTCTGTGTAAAAATATATTTGAAATTTGATAAGTTTTCGCAATGGAGAATGCTGTCAGAGAGCTCGTCACCACATTTTGGAGTTATACGAGAAAGTTGATTTTTTTCGAGGAAACCTAACCTAACCTTAACCAAAGTGACTAACCTAACATAACCCCTTTAACTTTTTTCGTACCGAAAATGGAAAAAAGTTTTCCTTCGGAATGCAAACAGAGCAGTGCCTAACCTAACCTCACCTTACCCAACCTAACCTGACATAACCTAACCTAACATAACCACCCTACTATTTGATTCCAGAACCGAAAACGATTTTTCCCTCTCTGTTAGTTTCTGAGATATTACGATCTTTATGTGGAAAAATATGTTTCAAATTCGATGAGTTTTCGCAATGGAGAGTGCTGTGAGAGAGCTCGTCACCAAATTTGGGAGCTAGACGAGTAAGTTGATTTTTTCGAGGAAACCTAACGTAACCTTAACCTAAGTGAGTAATCTTACATAACCCCTTTGACTATTGTCGGACCGAAAATGGAGAATAGATTTCCTTGATTTCTCCTCTGTTAGTTTCCGAAATATAACGTTTTTCATGTGAAGAAATTAATTTCAAATTTTATGAGTTTTCGCAATGGAAAATGCTATCAGAGAGCTCGTCACCAAATTTGGGAGCTCTACGAGAAAGTTGATATTTTCGAGAAAAATCCTAACCTGACTTTAACCTAAGTGACTAACCTAACATAACCCTTTCGACTATTTTCGGACCGATAATGGAAAATAGATTTTCATCGGAATGCAAACAGAGCAGTGTCTAACCTAACCTAACCTTACCCAACCTAACCTAACATAACCTTTCTTTTGTGGAGGAGGAAAATCTTCAAAAGACATTGTGCCGGATTCGAGGGTAACGAGTTACCTCTCGCCTACCGACTGAAAACCTTCCCCCTTTGCCCTTTTGATCAGTCCGGTATCGTCCTCGACGGACACTCATCAAACTGATCAGGCATTCGCACCTAGTTAGCTAGACCTTGACTCACTCTTTCCTCTGATTCCTTTTCTGACATGACAGACCTAATGAATTCCTGAACCGTCCTCCATTTACGCCGGTCTTCGCACATGATTCCTGTTAGATTGTCGACAGTCAGCCTTTCTCCCAATGTGTCTTCAGCCAATCGCCTTTCCCGGACCTATCTGTCGCATACCAGAACAGTGTGTTCTGGAGTATCCGATATCCCGCAGTACACGCATCTATCGTTGGTGCTATTCCCTATGGGTGCTGTGAACAAGCGAAAAGACCTGTGCCCGGTCAGAAACTGTGTAAGCAAGTAATCCAGGCTTCTGAACTCGCATGCGACCCACGGCTCGATATCTGGAATCAGTCCTTAGGTCCATTGTGCCTTTCCCGTATGTTGCTCCCATCTAGCCCGCCATTTCCGCATGGTTGCCTGCCTCGCCTCCTGCTTGCTGGTCCAGTTATAGAATATATCCGCCCTTTCCTGTATGAGAAGGTCCAGAGGGATGACTCCTGTTATTACGTATAGTCCTTCTGTAGCAGCGGTACGATACGCGCTGGCTATCCGTGACAGCATCTGGCGTTGGACAGGTCCACGCGCATGGCTCCGTGTCAAATGGGAGCCCTATACGTGAGGACAGACTGGGCCACTCCGTTGAGAGCACACCTTCGTTGGCTCTCCTTGCCATTGGTGTTCGGCATAATCCGCCCTAGTGCCGCGGTGAGAAACCTGGCTTTCTTTGCCACCTCCCTGACGAGATGCCCGAAATAACATTTATCGTCGATCCAGATACCCAAATACTTCATATATCTGGTCGGATACACGTTTCTCCCCCTCATTTCCTGGGCCCTTTTACTATGACGGCCTCGGTTTTTTCCTAACCTAGCCTAACCTAACCTAACCTAACATAACCCAACCTAACATAACCCCTTCAACTATTTCTGTTAGTTTCCGAAATATAACGTTCTTCATGTGAAAAAATATATTTCGAATTTGATGAGTATTCGCGATGGAGAATGCTGTCAGAAAGCTCGTCACCAAATTTGGGAGCTATACGAGAAAGTCGATTTTTTCGAGGAAACCTAAAGTAACCATAACCTGAGTGACTAACCTCACATAACCCCATTGACTATTTTCGGACCGAAAATGGAAAATAGATTCCCTTCAGAATGCAAACAGAGCAGTGTCTAACCTAACCTAACCTAACATAACTCCTTTGAATATTTGATTCCACAACTGAAAACGATTTTTCCCTGTTTGTTAGTTTCCGAGATATTAACGTGTTTTTCTGTGAAAAAATATATTTAAAATTTGATGAGTTTTCGCAATGGAGAATGCTATCAGAAAGCTCGTCATAATATTTGGGAGCTCTATGAGAAAGTGGATTTTTCCGAGGAAAACCTAACCTAACCTTAACCAAAGGGACTAACCTAACATAACCCCTTTAACTATTTTCGGACCGAGAATGGAGAAAATATTTCCTTCAGAATTTGAACAGAGCAGTGTCTAACTTTACCTAACCTAACCTAACATATCCCCTTTGACTATTAGCTTCCAGAACTGAAAACGATTTTTCCTTGTTTGTTAGTTTCCGAGATATTACGTTTTTTATGTGAAAAAATATATTTTAAATTTGATTAGGTTCCGCAATGGAGAATTCTGTCAGAGGGCTCGTCACCAAATTTGGGAACTATACGGGAAAGTTGATTTTTTCGAGGAAACCCAACCTAACCTTAACCAAAGTGAATAACCTAACATAACCCCTTTGACTATTCTCGGACCGAAAATGGAAAATAGATTCCCTTCGGAATGCAAACAGAGCTGTGTCTAACCTAACCTCACCAAACCTAACATTACCCCTATGACTATTTGTTTCCAGAACTGAAAACGATTTTTCCTTGTCTGTTAGTTTCCGAGATATTACGTTTTTTATGTGAAAAAATATATTTCAAATTTGATGAGTTTTCGCAAAGGAAAATGCTATCAGAAAGCTCTTCATAAAATTTGGGAGCTCTATGAGAAAGTTGATTATTTCGAGGAAACCCAACCTAACCTTAACCAAAGGGACTAACCTAACATAACCCCTTTAACTATTTTCGGACCGAGAATGGAGAATATATTTCCTTCAGAATTTAAACAGAGCAGTGTCTAACTTTACCTAACCTAACCTAACATATCCCCTTTGACTATTTGCTTCCAGAACTGAAAACGATTTTTCCTGGTCTGTTAGTTTCCGAGATATCACGTTTTTTATGTGAAAAAATATATTTCAAATTTGATGAGTTTTTGCAAAGGAAAATGTTATCAGAAAGCTCGTCATAAAATTTGGGAGCTCTATGAGATGTAACATGTAAATCTACCTTTAGCCAAATTCATCTAACATCCATTGACTTGAATTCATTTTTCTAATTTTTGTCTATAAAGTTGTCTTTCACCATTTGGAATTCACATAATGAATACTCATAAGAAAGGGACACTCTGTATGATGTGTTTAATCATTCCACGTCAAAGTACACTGTTTATATCCATAATTATTCGAGAGTAACGAATCTCCTTCTAACCTCCACGATCCGTTGAAGAGTCCTAGAAGAGAGAAACTTTGAATGCAAAATGCAATGATAAAGAAAAGTGTTTGGGTACCTTGCTGAATTCGAATAACTATCTCAACATATCTCAGGTGCTTCGTTTCTCAGCGATAAGATTCCAGTTTTGTTTTGCATCGGTCGGTAGACTCAGTTCCTGAAACAAAAGCAAGGTTAATTAATCGAATCGTAATTATCAAAACCGAGAGAATACTATTGATGGGATCTTTGTAATGAAGGACTTACCGTATGTCATATTTCTCTTCATTCGGATTCATCGGTGGTAGATATTTTATTCATTTGTTTTGTTATCATGTCAATATTGTCAATAGGGTTATTTTTGAGGTATGACGTCGATCAAAGTACAAAACGGAAATACTGTCAGCGCAGATTTGGCGGCTAATTTGAACAAAAGCGAGTCGACGATATTTGAGATCTTTTTGGCTCACGGGCACGGAAGTGACGTCACGAATAACGGCCAATCACTGAACGCGCTCAGACTTTTGACTGCGGGAGGGGTGCGCAAAAATGCTCGCTTTGGCACAAGGCGTCCTTGGTTTTTCTCGTTGCAAACTTAACGAAATTAAGAGCATCATGTTGGCGGACATTTACTTTCTTTGCTTGTTCCTGGTAAGAAGTGAACTGTGGGATAAAGGGACACCCTTCTGGAAGGTGAGTTTCTAGACGACTGTTCTATTAGAGGATGATTTTGTGAAATAGGTTTCTGAATACGACAACTTTTTAGATTTGCCGGCCATTTTCCAAGGGCACGAGATTTTTGGATCCGAAATCTTGTTTTTTTGAAGAGAAAGTTCCTGGTGGAATCCTGATTTTTGGAGACGTCGTTCCTGAGAGAGAGTTTTCATCAGAGCCTTATTCTTTGGAGGCATCTTTCCTGAGAAAGTCCTTTTGGTTGGAGACAAAATTCCTGGTGGAGTCGTGTTTCCTGGAGGGCACGTTCCTGGTGGGTTCCTGTTTCATGCTGTCCACCCAATTATCGTTGGAAGCCACGTTACGGGGGAGACCTTCGACATTCAAGGGCCTAGATCCAACCGTCCTGTCGAGGGTTTTGCCTCGAGAAGGCGATAGGAGCTGTAGGCTGTAGGAGGCCATTTTCGAGAGTCGTAATAGTAGGAGTTATGCACAAGGTTAGATCGTTTCGACTTATGAAAAACTAATATTTCCATTTTGATACATTTTCTATCATCGTCAACTGTTGGAAGTTTTAAGATTTCACAGATATGTTAACTTACATGTTTTTTTACTTCATACATTTCCGTGTGTATTCCTTGAAATGTTTTATGATTTAATTATTGATGGGTGAGTTATAAGAAAACTTTCCTGAAATTGTGTTTTCACCCACTGTGAGAGTGTTTATTGAAATACTGCATTACTTTAGTCGTTGTAATGAACGACCCTGATATAGATCTATAACACGGTTCGGTTAGGTATTGTTAGTTAAGAATTCATCATCTTTTTCAAGTATATGCGAGGTATTAACCTCAGATTTCTCTTTGCAAATTTATGAATATTGTCACCCCTGTGAAACTTTTCAGATACAGCAATTAAAAGCAATTGAGAAAATCCCTGTGTTTGAATATCATTGGTTCCAGCTTTTCTTTATTTTCACAAGATCAAAATTAAGTGGCGCTCCCCGGGATCGCTCGACAAATCTGAGCCAGCCCAAGGCCCAATTTGCTCCCAGACGAACAGCTGCCGGTGCTTTAACTCTTCCTGAGGGATTTTTATTTAAAAATAAATAAAAGGAATGAAAATCACTGAGGAAGGTTACAATTGAATGTCGCCTACATCGTGGGGCCCCGATTTGTCTAGTGAACATTTTTTTGTATTTTTTAATTTTTCAAAAAAAAAACAACCAGTGATTTTCTCGAAAGCTATTGACTTTATTCAGTAACAAATTGTGATTTCCCCAGCGGTAACTTATGGTTTTTCATAACAGATTACGATCCTTTTTCGTGGTAACTTGAAAATTCCTCATCTTCAACCCGTGGAACCGTGGAGTTATCAGTGGTAATTGGAAAAAAAAAGTTTCTCAGGTTTTTGTGTGTTGATTTTTTGGCTAAGTCCTACATTGTGACAAAAAAGTGTCCGGGCCCTATTTACTTTGAGAGACAATCGATAGTTGTTTGAATTCAGAGGGTTTTTTTTCTTGGCAATTTGGTTGATTGAATACATTATACAGGGTGATTCAAATTTGATTTGACAAAATGGCAGAATTTCAATTCAAACCTAGGCATCTGTCATCTGAGGAACCTAATTATGAGCTCAAAATTAGAGGCATTGTTACAACCCGTGACAGGGATGAAAAAAGAAAAATTTAAGCAAAGGCTATGTCTAGAAGTAAGAGTAAAATTGAGATAGATGATCCAAACTATTCTTTTGAGGCGGATAAGTTAGAAATTGATAATTCATTAGAGAGTATTAAGGTTTCTACTTCAGATTTTGAAGGCTCCACTAAAGATTCATTGTATCAAAGATTAAAATCACGTTTAGCTCACGTTAGTGCACGAATTCAACGAATGAAAATTGACTCAGCTATCCCTGAGGAACTAACTTATAAAAATGAAGCATATGCCACTTCCTTGTTTTTAGAGTCAGAACTTGAAGAGAAAGTTCAGAAAGATGAAGACATCGCGCCAGTGCTTGACTTATCTACTTCATTTATGGGGGAACCTAATTCGAATATCAACGTTTTTTCTTCAGCTCATAAACCAGTTTCACTTTATAAATGGGATGTCAAATTCGATGGGACAAAAAACACTTTGGGGGTCAAATCATTCTTAGAGCGTGTGAATGAACTTTCCGTAGCTAGACATGTCAGTAAACAACAACTGTTTGAATCTTCAGTAGACCTATTTTCTGGGAAAGCATTATTATGGTTGAGACACATTAAAGATTCGGGAAATGTGAAAGATTGGGATTCTTTAACCGATAGGCTTCAGAAAGATTTTTTGAATAAAGACTACGATGAGAAACTCTGGGATTCAATCAAACACAGGAAACAAGGGCACGATGAAACAATCGTCATTTATGTAGCAGTTATGGAACAGTTGTTCAATCGGCTTAGTACCCCACCTATCCCTTCTACTAGAATCAAGTGGATCAAACGAAATATGAAGTCAGAATATCTTGAACGTCTGGCATTAAGTGATTATAATTCTGTCGATCAGTTGATTCATGATGTTAAAATTTTAGAGGATATTTTCCGAAATAATAAAGATAGAAATGTTAGGAGATCCCAATTATGTGCTTTAGATCATGAGTTAGATTTAGATAGTGGTCCTTCAGACAGAAATTTTAGAAATACTAGAAATTTTAATCGATCTAGGAATAATAAACAAGGTGCTTCAAGATCAAATCGCAATAACTCTTCACACTCTTCTGAGGTCCGAACTATGAGTAGCAATAATAATAAAACCATCACTTGTTGGAATTGCAAACTAGCCAACCATACGTTTAGGAATTGTACCCAAAAGCGAAGTATCTTTTGTTTCGGTTGTGGAGAACCTGGGAAGAGACGGGCTGATTGCGAAAAGTGTTCGGGAAACGCTTCAGGGAGGTAAATAAAATATTTAATGGCCGCTCCTTACCTCCATTTGAAAAGGCCAATAATATCAGTAATTATCCTTCACCAGAACAGAAGAATGCTGTCAACTTTTTGAAAAATTTCCTCAGTAATTTAAAATATAAAAATGAATCAGAAATGTCTCTAGCTCCAGTTCTTGTGAATAAGGAACACGACAACAGACCTTATGTTATGGTTTCATTGTATAACAAAGAAATTATTGCGCTCTTAGATTCTGGTGCTGACAGTTCAGTGATAGGGAAACAGGGTATCAAAATCATACAGTCAATGGGTTTGAAAATAAGAGGGAGTTGTGTTAAATTTGTAACTACTGCAGACGGTGTCAAGCAACATGTGAAAGGGTCAGTTGAATTGCCTATTTGTGTGGAAAATAAGTGTAAAATTATTTCATTTCTGATAGTTCCAACCTTGAATTATTCGTTTATACTTGGAAGCGATTTTTGCCAAAAATTTAAATTGAGAATTAACTTTGAAGAGAATATTTGGGAAGTTCTTGGGGACGAGAATGTCAACTTAGCCACTATGGAAACATCAATTTCAGCTGAAGTTTCAAATAATTATATAAATATTTTGGAAAATATGTCAGATGAACAGATGGTTTTAATTAATAGCGTCATTGATGAATTTAAAGTGCTAAGTAAAGATGGAAAGTTAGGACGTACCAATAAAATGGTCTACCATATTGACACTGGAGATGCACCTGCAGTTAAGCAACGTCAGTACTTAATGTCACCTTATATGCTCAATCATCTTAATGAGGAATTAAATAAAATGCTCGAATTAGATGTGGTTGAACCATCTTCTAGTGAATGGTCATCACCAGTTTTACTAGTCAAGAAATCGGATGGTAATTTTCGCTTCTGCTTTGATGGTAGAAAACTTAATTTGTTGACCAAAAAAGATAGTTATCCTCTGCCAGTAGTCGATAGAATATTATCAATGTTAGGACACGCCCGGTTTATGTCATCTATAGATCTGCGCAGCGCTTTCTGGCAAATCCCTCTAGATCAAAGTTCAAAAGACAAAACTGCTTTTTCAATCCCAGGTCGTGGGTTATTCCACTTCAAAGTTTTGCCTTTCGGTCTTTCTAATGCAGCACAATGCCAACAACGTTTAATGGACGCCATATTTGGTCCAGAAATGGAGCCAAATGTTTTTGTCTATCTGGACGACCTGATAATAGTAAGTTCCACCTTCGAAGAACACCTTGAATTACTTAAGGAAGTAGCTAAGCGTTTGAAAGAAGCTAATCTAACCGTCAATTATGAAAAATGTGAATTCTTTAGGGCATCTTTAAAGTATTTGGGTTTTGTCATAGATAAATTAGGACTAAGAACTGATCCGGATAAGGTTAGAGCCATGGTTAACTTTCCTCAACCTAGAACCACTACTGAGGTCAAACGTTTCACAGGTATGTGTAGCTGGTACAGAAGGTTTATTCCACAATTTTCAACATTAATGGCACCGATTAATAATTTATTGAAAGACAAAAAGAAGGGACAAAAAATCAGTTGGTCTGTTGAAGCAGAAAAAGCATTCATTGATATTAAGCAAGCATTGGTATCTGCTCCTATTTTGACGAGTCCAAATTTTGACTTACCATTTACAGTTCAGTGCGATAGTTCAGATTCAGGATTGGGTTGTGTTCTTACTCAGGTTCAGGATAATCAAGAAAAGGTAATCGCCTTCGCTTCACGAAGTTTATCAAAAAATGAAAGAAAATATAGTGTCACCGAAAAGGAGTGTCTGGCATGTATTTTTGCTTGCGAAAAGTTCAGAGCACTAATAACTGACCATGCGTCACTTAAATGGATGTTTAAAATAAAAGACCCAATAGGAAGAATCGCCAGATGGAGTGTCCGTCTAAGTCAATTTGATTTCGAAATTGTTCATAGGAAAGGAAAATTCAACGTAGTGCCAGATGCTCTATCGAGAAGTCCAGTAGATTTACCTCCTAGTCATTCTGATGATAATGAAATTTTTATTCTTGAAGATCCAGATAATTGTATTACTCTTGACATAGAACTGAATAACTTAGATTCTTTTTACAAAAATTTACGAGCTAAGATTATCCAAAACCCTGATAAATTTCCCCAATGGTCAGAAAAAGGGGGATACGTTTATAAACTAGTTCCGTCTAAGGTGCCTTTAAATACCAATATATCAGAATGGAAATTATTAGTACCAAAACCACAGCGAGTACGAATAATTAGGTCTTGTCATGATGTTGCAACAGCAGCTCACGCTGGGTATTTTAAAACATATTCAAGAATAATCTTGACTTATTATTGGCCGAAAATGCGACGAGATATTTCAAAGTACGTTAGGTCTTGTAAAATTTGCGCTTCCCAGAAATCTCCAAATTATAGTAAATTTGGTTTAATGGGATCTGAAAGAAAAGTTCGGTATCCGTGGCAAGTGATTGCGCTTGATTTGATGGGTCCACTACCGCGAAGTACTTCAGGTTTCCAGTACATTTTAGTAGTTAGTGACTGGTTCACTAAGTATCCACTTATTTTTCCCCTCAGGAATGCAACCTCAGCAAGTATAATCAAATTTTTGGAGAATGAAGTTTTTCTAGTGTATGGGGTTCCCCAACATATTGTTTGTGACAATGGTAAACAATTTATTAGTAGAGCTATCAGCGATTTAGTAAAACATTATGAATCAAACTTTTTATACACCCCTTATTATCATCCCCAAGCGAATTATGTTGAAAGAAGTAACAGAAATATCTATACTGCTATACGATGTTACATAAATGAGAATCATAAACATTGGGATAAGGAGCTACCAAAAATTGGTTATGCATTGCGAACCTCCATCCATGAAGTTACGGGATACAGCCCCGCTTTTTTAAATTTCGGCAGAGAAGTACCTTGTAGTGGCAAATACTATGGCAAAAGTAATGTCGACATTGAACTAGTAAATCGTGAACATTGGGTAAATAATTTGGGAATAATGTCTGAAGTCTATAAAGAGGTTCAAAAGAAAATTAATTTAGCTTATAAAAGAAACGCCAAATACTACAATTTACGAAGGCGCGAAAAAGAATTTTTTGTAGGAGATAAAGTGTGGAAACGGAACGTAGTTCTATCTAAATCTGCTAATGATTTCACTAAGAAGTTAGCACCCCGGTATATTTTATGTACTGTGAAGAAAAAGAGGTCAAAACTGGTATATGTCCTTAGTCATGAAGACGGCAGTGATGCTGGAGTCTGGCATATCCAAGATTTGAAGCCTTACCACGGATCGATGTCTGATATATCTGTTACCAGTGAAGATTTGGTATCTGAATCAGTATCATTGAAATAGACTTTCCGCTTAGGTGAACAAAAGTTTGACGGTTGTCGAGAAATCGGATTTGAGCTAGGATATTTTTTTGCACCTAGGTTGTTTATAGTTGTATAGTTAGTGTAAGACAGGCCTGTACTGAACAGTACATATAGCAAATAGGAACTTAGTTGTAGGGTGAGATAAAGTGCACGTTATCTCACACAAAAAAAAATTAATTGCTCATTCATAAAAATTGCGTTTTCAACTACAATTTTTATTTTGTAAGGAGGAGGGGTGTGTAACATGTAAATCTACCTTTAGCCAAATTCATCTAACATCCATTGACTTGAATTCATTTTTCTAATTTTTGTCTATAAAGTTGTCTTTCACCATTTGGAATTCACATAATGAATACTCATAAGAAAGGGACACTCTGTATGATGTGTTTAATCATTCCACGTCAAAGTACACTGTTTATATCCATAATTATTCGAGAGTAACGAATCTCCTTCTAACCTCCACGATCCGTTGAAGAGTCCTAGAAGAGAGAAACTTTGAATGCAAAATGCAATGATAAAGAAAAGTGTTTGGGTACCTTGCTGAATTCGAATAACTATCTCAACATATCTCAGGTGCTTCGTTTCTCAGCGATAAGATTCCAGTTTTGTTTTGCATCGGTCAGTAGACTCAGTTCCTGAAACAAAAGCAAGGTTAATTAATCGAATCGTAATTATCAAAACCGAGAGAATACTATTGATGGGATCTTTGTAATGAAGGACTTACCGTATGTCATATTTCTCTTCATTCGGATTCATCGGTGGTAGATATTTCATTCATTTGTTTTGTTATCATGTCAATATTGTCAATAGGGTTATTTTTGAGGTATGACGTCGATCAAAGTACAAAACGGAAATACTGTCAGCGCAGATTTGGCGGCTAATTTGAACAAAAGCGAGTCGACGATATTTGAGATCTTTTTGGCTCACGGGCACGGAAGTGACGTCACAAATAACGGCCAATCACTGAACGCGCTCAGACTTTTGACTGCGGGAGGGGTGCGCAAAAATGCTCGCTTTGGCACAAGGCGTCCTTGGTTTTTCTCGTTGCAAACTTAACGAAATTAAGAGCATCATGTTGGCGGACATTTACTTTCTTTGCTTGTTCCTGGTAAGAAGTGAACTGTGGGATAAAGGGCCACCCTTCTGGGAGGTGAGTTTCTAGACGACTGTACTATTAGGGGATGATTTTGTGAAATAGGTTTCTGAATACGACAACTTTTTAGATTTGCCGGCCATTTCCCAAGGGCACGAGATTTTTGGATCCGAAATCTTGTTTTTTTGAAGAGAAAGTTCCTGGTGGAATCCTGATTTTTGGAGACGTCGTTCCTGTGAGAGAGTTTTCATCAGAGCCTCATTCTTTGGAGGCATCTTTCCTGAGAAAGTCCTTTTGGTTGGAGACAAAATTCCTGGTGGAGTCGTGTTTCCTGGAGGGCACGTTCCTGGTGGGTTCCTGTTTTATGCTGTCCACCCAATTATCGTTGGAAGCCACGTTACGGGGGAGACCTTCGACATTCAAGGGCCTAGATCCAACCGTCCTGTCAAGGGTTTTGCCTCGAGAAGGCGATAGGAGCTGTAGGCTGTAGGAGGCCATTTTCGAGAGTCGTAATAGTAGGAGTTATGCACAAGGTCAGATCGTTCCGACTTATGAAAAACTAATATTTCCATTTTAATACATTTTATATCATCGTCAACTGTTGGAAGTTTTAAGATTTCACAGATATGTTAACT
This sequence comes from Zygogramma bicolorata, assembly GCA_032362365.1. NCBI lineage: Eukaryota > Metazoa > Arthropoda > Insecta > Coleoptera > Chrysomelidae > Zygogramma > Zygogramma bicolorata. The sequence continues at coordinate 101,154 of JAVJAQ010003134.1, read as the reverse complement.
TACATGTTTTTTTACTTCATACATTTCCGTGTGTATTCCTTGAAATGTTTCATGATTTAATTATTGATGGGTGAGTTATAAGAAAACTTTCCTGAAATTGTGTTTTCACCCACTGTGAGAGTGTTTATTGAAATACTGCATTACTTTAGTCGTTGTATTGAACGACCCTGATATAGATCTATAACACGGTTCGGTTAGGTATTATTAGTTAAGAATTCATCATCCTTTTCAAGTATATGCGAGGTATTAACCTCAGATTTCTCTTTGCAAATTTATGAATATTGTCACCCCTGTGAAACTTTTCAGATACAGCAATTAAAAGCAATTGAGAAAATCCCTGTGTTTGAATATCATTGGTTTCAGCTTTTTTTTATTTTCACAAGATCAAAATTAAGTGGCGCTCCCTGGGATCGCTCGACAAATCTGAGCCAGCACAAGGCCCAATTTGTTCCCAGACGAACAGCTGCCGGTGCTTTAACTCTTCCTGAGGGATTTTTATTTAAAAATAAATAAAAGGAATGAAAATCACTGAGGAAGGTTACAGAGAAAGTTGATTTTTTCGAGGAAAACCTAACCTAACCTCAACCTAACTAACTAACCTAACATATCCCCTTTGATTATTTTCGGACCGAAAATGGAAGATAGATTTCCTTCGGAATGCAAATAGAGCAGTGTCTAACCTAAGCTAACCTTACCTAACCTAACCTGACATAACCTAACCTAACATAACCCCTTTGACTATTTGATTCCGGAACTGAAAACGATTTCTCCCCCTCTGTTAGTTTCTGAGATATAACGATCTTCATGTGGAGAAATATATTTCAAATTTAATGAGTTTTCGCAATGGAGAGTGCTGTGAGAGAGCTCGTCACCAAATTTGGGAGCTATACGAGTAGGTTGATTTTTTCGAGGAAACCTAACGTAACCTTATCCTAAGTGACTAACCTTACATAACCCCTTTGACTATTGTCGGACCGAAAATGGAAAACAGATTTCCTTCAGAATTCAAACAGAGCAGTGTCTAACCTAACCTAACCCAACCTAACATAACCCCTTTGACTATTTGATTTCAGAACTAAAAACGATTTTTCCCTCTCTGTTAGTTTCTGAGATATTACGATCTTTATGTGGAAAAATATATTTCAAATTTGATGAGTTTCCGCAATGGAGAGTGCTGGGAGAGAGCTCGTCACCAAATTTGGGAACTCTACGAGAAAGATGATTTTTTCGATGAAAACCTTACCTAATCTTAACCCAAGTGACTAACCTTACATAAACCCTTCGATTATTTTCGGATCGAAAATGGAAAATAGTTTTTCTTCAGAATTCAAACAGAGCAGTGTCTAACCTAACCTCACCTAACCTCACCTAACCTAACCTAACATGACCCCTTTGAATATTTGATTCCAGAACTGAAAACGATTTTTCCCTGTTCGTTAGTTCCCGAAATATTACGTTTTTTTTGTGAAAAAATATATTAAAAATTTGATGAGTTTTCGCAATGGAGAATGCTGTCAGAGAGCTCGTCACCAAATTTGGGAGCTATACGAGAAAGCTGATTTTTTCGAGGAAACCTAACCTAACCTTAACCAAACTGACTAATCTAACATAACCCCTTTGACTATTTTCGGACCGAAAATGGAAAATAGGTTCCCTTCGGAATGCAAACAGAGCAGTGTCTAACCTAACCTCACCTAACCTAACATTACCACAATGACTATTTGATTCCAGAACTGAAAACGATTTCTCCTTCTCTGTTAGTTTCCGAGATATTACGTTTTGTTTGTGAAAAAATATATTTCAAATTTTCATCACCAAATTTTGGAGTTATACAAGAAAGTTGATTTTTTTCGAGGATACCTAACCTAACCTTAACCAAAGTGACTAACCTAACATAACCCCTTTAACTATTTTCGGACCGAAAATGGAAAATAGATTTCCTTAATGCAAACAGAGCAGTATCTAACCTAACCTCACCTTACCTAACCTAACCTGACATAACCTAACCTAACATAACCCCTTTGACTATTTGATTCCGGAACTGAAAACGATTTCTCCACCTCTGTTAGTTTCTGAGATATTACGATCTTTATGTGGAGAAATATATTTCAAATTTAATGAGTTTTCGCAATGGAGAGTGCTGTGAGAGAGCTCGTCACCAAATTTGGGAGCTATACGAGTAAGTTGATATTTTCGAGAAAACCTAACGTAACCTTATCCTAAGTGACTAACCTTACATAACCTCTTTGACTATTGTCGGACCGAAAATGGAAAACAGATTTCCTTCAGAATTCAAACAGAGCAGTGTCTAACCTAACCTAACCTAACATAACCCCTTTGACTATTTGATTTCAGAACTAAAAACGATTTTTCCCTCTCTGTTAGTTTCTGAGATATTACGATCTTTATGTGGAAAAATATATTTCAAATTTGATGAGTTTCCGCAATGGAGAGTGCTGGGAGAGAGCTCATCACCAAATTTGGGAACTCTACGAGAAAGTTGATTTTTTCGATGAAAACCTTACCTAATCTTAACCCAAGTGACTAACCTTACATAAACCCTTCGATTATTTTCGGACCGAAAATGGAAAATAGTTTTTCTTCAGAATTCAAACAGAGCAGTGTCTAACCTAACCTCACGTAACCTCACCTAACCTAACCCAACATGCCCCTTTTGAATATTTGATTCCAGAACTGAAAACGATTTTTCCCTGTTTGTTAGTTCCCGAAATATTACGTTTTTTTTTTGGGAAAAAATATATTAAAAATTTGATGAGTTTTCGCAATGGAGAATGCTGTCAGAGAGCTTGTCACCAAATTTGGGAGCTATACGGGAAAGCTGATTTTTTCGAGGAAACCTAACCTAACCTTAACCAAACTGACTAATCTAACATAACCCCTTCGACTATTTTCGGACCGAAAATGGAAAATAGATTCCCTTCGGAATGCAAACAGAGCAGTGTCTAACCTAACCTCACCTAACCTAACATTACCACAATGACTACTTGATTCCAGAACTGAAAACGATTTCTCCTTCTCTGTTAGTTTTCGAGATATTACGTTTTGTTTGTGAAAAAATATATTTCAAATTTTATGAGTTTTCGCAATGGAAAATGCTATCAGAGAGCTCGTCACCAAATTTGGGAGCTCTACGAGAGAGTTGATTTTTTCGAGGAAAACCTAACCTAACCTCAACCTAACTAACTAACCTAACATAACCCCTTTGACTATTTTTGGACCGAAAATGGAAGATAGATTCCCTTCGGAATGCAAATAGAGCAGTGTCTAACCTAACCTAACCTTACCCAACCTAACCTAACATAACCTTTTTTTTGTGGAGCAGGAAAATCTTCAAAAGACATCGTGCCGGATTCGAGGGTAACGAGTTAACTCTCGCCCACCGACTAAAAACCTTCCCCCTTTGCCCTTTTGATCAGTCCGGTATCGTCCTCGACGGACACTCATCAAACTGATCTGGCATTCGCACCTAGTTAGCTAGACCTTGACTCACTCTCTCCTCTTATTCCTTTTTTGACATGACAGACTTAATGAATTCCTGAACCGTCCTCCATTTACGCCGGCCTTCGCACATGATTCCTGTTAGATTGTCGACAATCAGCCTTTCTCCCAATGTGTCTTCAGCCAATCGCCTTTCCCGGACCTATCTGTCTCATACCAGACAGTGCTGTGTACAAGCGAGAAGACCAGTGCCCGGTCAGAAACTGTGTAAGCCAGTAATCCAGGCTTCTGAAATCGCATGCGACCCACGGCTCGATATCTGGAATTAGTCCTTAGGTCCATTTTGCCGTTTCTGTATGTTGCTCCCATCTAGCCCGCCATTTCCGCATGGTTGTTTGCCTCGCCTTCTGCTTGCTGGTCCGGTTTTAGAATATATCCGCCCTTTTCTGTATGAGAAGGTCCAGAGGGATGACTCCTGTTATTACGTATGGTACTTCTGTAGCAGCGGTACGATACGCGCTGGCTATCCGTAACAGCATCTGGCTTTGGACAGGTCCACGCGCATGTCTCCGTGCCAAATGGGAGCCCCATACGTGAGGACAGACTGGGCTACTCCGTTGAGAGCACACCTTCGTTGGCTCCCCTTGCCCCTGGTGTTCGACATAATCCGCCCTAGTGCCGCGGTGAGAATCCTGGCTTTCTTTGCCACCTTCCTGGCGTGATGCCCGAAATAACATTTATCGTCGATCCAGATACCCAAATACTTCATGTATCTGGTCGTATACACGTTTCTCCCTCTCACTACGAAGCTGATTCCATCCCTTTTCCTGGGCCCTTTTACTATGACGACCTCGGTTTTTTCCTAACCTAACCTAACCTTTTTTTTTATTTTTGAGAGAGTGGAAATCCTCATGGACGCTGTTTCGATGAAATAGCAGTGCCGGACTCCTACCGGCTAAAACCACCCCACTGCCCTCTCTCGCCTCCGGAATCGTCGTTAAGACATAGCATCGGAGCGAGCGGCATTTTTGTTTCCTTTTATCTGTTTCTCAGAGTTGTCCTGTTCTATGTAGTTTCTCTTCCTCTTCTTCCTTTTTCATTATTGTACTAATATACTTGGCAATTTTGGTCCATGTGCTAGCGTTCCGCATCATCTGATCCATTATAATATCCGCATTTATGGCTTCTCCTACTGCATTTTCAAGGGCAATTTTCTTGTCATTCCATCTAGGGCAGGCTAGGATCGTATGTTCCGCGGTATCTCTTTGTCCGCAATAGATGCAATGGTCATCTTCCGTTTTTCCGATCATTTTGGTGTACGCCCGGAAGGAGCGGTGTCTTGTCAGGAATTGCGTGATATAATAATTTGGGCTTCCGAATTGGCAGCTAACCCATGGTTCAATATGTGGTATCAGACGCTTTGTCCAGTGGGCTACCGTTTGTAGTTCGGTCCATCTTTCCTGCCATCACTCTCTTGTCGTCAGCTTTTCCCCCACTGCGTCTTCTCTTCTATTTCCTCTTCCTCGGTGTGCCCAACCTAACCTAACCTAACTCTACTTAACCTAACATAACCTAACCTAACATAACCCCTTCGACTCTTTGATTCCAGAACTGAAAACGATTTTTCCCTCTCTGTTAGTTTCCGAAATATTACGTTCTTTATGTGAAAAAATATATTTCAAATTTGATTAGTTTTTGCGATGGAGAATGCTGTCAGAGAGGTCGTCACCAAATTTGGCAGCTATACGAGAAAGTTGATTTTTTCGAGGAAACCTAAAGTAACCTTAACCTGAGTGACTAACCTTACATAACCCCATTGACTATTTTCGGACCGAAAATGGAAAATAGATTCCCTTCAGGATGCAAACAGAGCAGTGTCTAACCTGACCTAACATAACTCCTTTGACTATTTGATTCCAGAACTGAAAACGATTTTTCCCTGTTTGTTAGTTTCCGAGATATAACTTTTTTTCTGTGAAAAAATATATTTGAAATTTGATGAGTTTTCGCAATGGAGGATGCTGTTAGAGAGCTCGTCATCAAATCTGGGAACTCTAGGAGAAAATTGATTTTTTCGATGAAAACCTTACCTAACCTTAACCTAAGTGACTAACCTAACATAAACCCTTTGACTATTTTCGGACCGAGAATGGGAAATATATTTCCTTCAGAATTTAAACAGAGTAACGTCTAACTTAACCTAACCTAACCTAACATAACCAAGGGCGTCGCCAGCTTATGACTAAGGGGGGGGCAATAGGGTAATATTATGGAGGATAAAAAATATGAACGCCTGGTACAGTCAAAAGCATGAAGCGTTAAACTTTGGAAGTGTTTGCCTCGATGACGATTGTAATAAAAACGGTTCTGATATCAATGTATAAAACTCCACAAGCCCTCGATTACTCACTCCACTCAACTCAATTACCTATAAACATTATTTCAGAAAGCTTTTTTAGCCTTATTTATATTAAGGATCCGTTTTGATTTGTATTTAATTGAACCACAAATATAATATATGATTTGTTTTCATAAATGATTACTGAAAACGAAACCACCATTCAGTTAACTTTAAATTCATAGAGATTGAATCAATAATTTTGTTTTCAATAAAATACTTAAACGATCATCATACACGTTTCTAGCTAGTATATCCGTTACCAAAGCTATTAGCTAAGAGAAATAAAATGAAAATATTAGCTCTAAGGACCGGTTTTTGCGAGATATCTATCAGATAGAAATGACCAAAAATGTTCATCCTTGTCACTGCCAAACATCACTCACGCGCACCCTCTCATTTCTTTCATCTAACTGACAGATAACTCATTTATTCTTGTATTGAAAAACCGGCCCTAAGTTCAAGATTAAAGCAGTACATAACTCACTAAAAAACTTTCTGATGTCCATTTTGATAAGATGATGAATGGAGACACACTCAGAAACTTCACAATTCAACACAGAGATGATGAGATCTTATTATTTAATGAATATAAATCAATATTGACTAGGCAAACCACGTCTTCATATACCCAAACGAAAATCATACTAGAATCTAGAATGTGCGGTAAAATGCTACCTGGTCTAGTAACTGCTACCAACTTCCAGAGAGTTCATTGAAAAAGCGCCATCTAGCGTAGAGTAGCAATACTAGGTTTTACAAGGATTGTAGTCGATTTATTGAACTGTAGGCTGTAGGTGTTTCTTATGAACACTACTCACACATTTGATCTCTAGGGGGGGGGCAACTGCCCCCCCCTGCCCCTCTCTGGCGACGCCCTTGAACATAACCCCTTTGACTACTTGCTTCCAGAACTGAAAACTTTTTGTGAAAAAATATATTTCAATTCTGATGAGTTTTCGCAATGCAAAATGCTATCAGAAAGCTCGTCACCAAATTTGGGAGCTCTTCGAGAAAGTTGATTTTTTCGTGGAAAACCTAACCTAACCTTAAACTAGGTGACTGACCTAACATAAACCCTTTTAGTATTTTCGGACCGAAAATTAGTTAGTTTCCGAGATATCACGTTCTTAATGTGAAAAAACATATTTCAAATTTGATGAGTTTTCGCAATGGAGAATGCTCAACCTAAGTGATTAACTTTACATAACCCCTTTGACTATTTTCGAACCGAAAACAGAAAATAGATTTCCTTAATGCAAACAGAGCAGTATCTAACCTAACCTAACACAACCTAACCTAACCTAACATAACCCCTTTGACTATTTGATTCCAGAACTGAAAACGATTTTTTCCTGCCGGTAAGTTTCCGAGATATAACGTTTTTTATGTGAAAGAATATATTTCAAATTTGATGAGTTTTCGCAATGGAGAATGCTGTCACAGAGCTCGTCACCAAATTTGAGAGCTCTACGAAGAAGTTATTTCCTTCGAGGAAAATCTCACCTAACCTATTCCTGAGTGACTAACCTAAAATAACCCCATTGACTGTTTCGGACCAAAAATTTAAAAAAGATTTCTTTCGGACTTCAAACAGAGCAGTGTCTAACCTAACTCAACCTTACATAACCCCTTTGACTAATTGATTCTTGAACTGAAAACGTTTTTTCCTGTCTGTTTACTTCCGAGATATCACGTTCTTTATGTGAAAAAATATATTTCAAATTTGATGAGTTTTCGCAATGGAAAGCGCTGTCAGAGAGCTCGTTACTGAATTTGGGAGCTCTACGAGAAAGTTGATTTTTTCGAGGAAAACCTAATCTAAGCTTAACCTAAGTTATCAACCTAACATAACCACTTTGACTATTTTTGGACCAAAAATGGAAAGTAGATTTCCTTTGGAATGCAAACAGAGCAGTGCCTAACCTAACCTCACCTAACCTAACCTTTTTTTTTTCGTGGAAGGGTGGAAACCGCTTAGGACCAAGTCCTTGGGCTTCGGAGTCTATCAGACCTGATACTGTCGGGCGCTACTCCGAATAAAACCACCCCTTGCCCTACACTGTACCCGGAACCGTCTTAGAGGACATTGCATCAGGTACAGGCGGCAGTCTACAATTTCTCTGGACCATACACAACAAAGTTACGTCACATTGGGAGACGAGCACCTAATCAACATAAAACGAAAAATGGAATATCACAGTAAAGATACCACAAACATATATAAAATCTTTGGCTTCTATAGTTAAAAATAGACATGTATAAAATCTTTGGCTATCATTGTCAAAACATGAAGATCTTCGACTACTATACTCTCACTCTCTGGCAAGTCTTTCTTGTCCCTGTAGGATTATTTCCTCTCTTTCCTTCTGCTCCATTACGCTGCCCATAAAGTTATATCCATAATTCCATTTCTGTTGGCTACTTACTAATCATTATGGCAATGATGTTTTCCGCAGTAGGCTGTTTCCCAAATTCCTGACTCAGCCTCAGTCTCTCCTTATGCCACCGCCCACATACAAATAGCGTGTGATATGGATCGTCTTCCGCAGAGCAGTATACGCATCTAACGTCAGGGTTCTTTCCTATCCTGTGGGTGTATGACTTGAAAGACCCATGACCACTGAGGGCCTTACATAGTAGTTGGTATACTTATGTTTGCATTCGACCCATGCTCTTATGTCCGGGATTAGTCGTTTGATCCACTGAGCCGTTCTGTTATTTTCCTCCCATCGAGCATGCCATTGTTCAAGTGTCCTGTCCCTTTCCTCGCGCGTGATTCTGGGCGTCAGGTTGGCGTAGCCGTCTATTCTCACCCTTTCTGCTATAAGTAGGTCAATTGGCGGTATGGCTTTATAACACATACTGCCTCCGAGGACACCGTTCTGTATGCCATTGAGGTACAAAGCAGCATCTTGCCTTGCGTAGATGTCAACATCTTCCTGTATCTGTCCACGCGCGTCACGTACAACCCCTGACATAACCCTCCTCTTGAGAAACCCAGGTATTTGGAAGGATTCTTGTTAGGGCTGCGACCTGTCTATCTGCCTTCTCAACCACCTTTCTCACATGCTCATTGAATATCTGTTTGTCGTCAAGCCATACACCCAAGTACTTGACGTATTTGCTCGGAAGAATGATCGTATTGCCACAGATGAATTCAATATCTTCCCTGTTTCTTGGCCCCTTGACAAGAATAGCCTCAGTTTTATGTGGTGCTGCCTCAAGACCATGCTCGGCCGTCCATCGCAGAATCCTCCTAAGGCTCCGATTTGCATTGCGCACCATGTTTTCTTTTGTATCTGCGGATATCACCAATGCCAGATCGTCCGCATAGGCAACAGTTCTGCAGTGTTCGGGTAGATTAACCTTGAGAATTCCGTTATATAAAACATTCCAGAGCGTAGGGCCCGATACGGAACCTTGCGGCACCCTTGGGTCAGATCCATTTCGAGGTTGCCGTCTAACAGCTTTCTCCCAGACAGGTAGTCCTGAATAACCAATTGTAGGTTCGTACTTATCTCTTATCGAGCTAGCATATCAAATGCCATTTGGCCGTATTGAATGCATTCTTTATATCTACCATTATGATAGCTCCCCATTTCTTACGGCTCTGATTGATGGTCGTTAAGACTCGTTTGATTGCCCCAACAGTAGGTCTACCAGCCATGAAGACGAACTGGGTATCAGCAATGCCTGCTTTGTTCTCCAGCTCATCTACTGACCTGGCTTAAATAAGGTATTCATAAACCTTTCCGATGCAGTCCAGTAGACATATCGGCCTGAAGCTTGCCACCGGTTGTTGCTTCCCCTTTGGAAGCAGAATGGCCTTTGCTTTTTTCCATTCCGTGGGAAAAAGCCCGCGCTGATACAGTCCATTATACAGGTTCAGCAGTTTCTCTGGTATTAGCTCGAGTGCATGTTTCATGGCCTCAGGTGAAATTTTGCCAGGGCCAGGGAACCTTTTGCTCTTCAACTTCTGCCTGGCTAGTTCCATTTCCTCAAGGGTAAACGGGGGACGTGAATCTTCATCACGGATCGGTCTCTCCGGTTGTACAAAGTTTGTATCTGGAAACAGCCCTCTAAGTACCGTTTTCCTTTCCCTAGTGTCCAGATCTTAGGGTGCCTTGAATCCCTTTATCTCCCTCATCGCAATTTTATAACCTTGTCCCCAAGGGTCGTCCTCCAAACAGTCACAGAGAGCTCTCCATTGCTCCTTCTGAGCCTTATTGATTTCTAGTGCTCCTATGTTCTCCGGCAAGGCTAGTGTTCGTCGCGCTCTAGTAAGACGTCTTCTGGCGCGATTACATCCGGCCCTTAGTTCTTTTATGGGGTCTTTTCACCATACAGGTTGCTTTCTAAGTGTTTTCCTTGCATTCCGTTTCATTCCCATTCTCTGTGCATCACTGTCTTCATGCCGACATCGTTTTCATCGTGAGTGAGGAATGAAAGAGTGGCCCGGAAGGTAGGTAGGTCAATATCCCAGCTAGTGTGCTGCTCAGCCCTTGTTTTGATTCCATCTGTCTGTATGGTAAAGGTGATATATCTATGAAGGCTACCGGTTTCTTCTAGAGAGACCTGCCATTCTCCGATTTTTGGTGAGATGTTAGGTGTAGATAGTGTTATATCAATGATGGAGGCCTGGGCCGCTCTAACAAATGTAGGGGTGTTACCGACGTTATGTACAGTCAGGTCAGCTTCGCTGATCCATTCGTCCATAAAGCGTCCCTTGTCATCACTTCTGTTGATGGTCCACAAATTGGACTTGGCATTTAGATCCCCGATGATGATGGCCTCCTTTTCCCTATCTCTTATGTGTTGTGCGAGCCTATCTATATATGCCTTAAAGGCATTGAGCGTAGCATTAGGAAAGATATAGCAGTTATAGAGCCTGCATTGTTTGAACTTCAGGCATGTGAAACCGTGTTCGACATCGTGAGTAGATCTATGACAGTACGGCCTTAAAAACGCCCTTTTTTTTATGTAAATTGCCATAAGGAAATCTAAGGTCCAAGCTGGTAATTTTTGTCCCCTTTGCCTGGTTCGCACCTTGGCTAAATTTCTATCGTGGTTCGTATCTTCGCTAAATGGGACCCATCCGATGGTAAGACAGATTTCTACTTTTCCCGTCGTATACCCACATACCCGCCACGAGTCAGCACCCGTATAAAAAAGCCTCTGCCGCCAATGAGTCTCGAACCCTCAATCAGCTGCTTATGACGCAGACGCGTCAGCCGACTAGGCTATCTCTGTTGAGATGGTGGGTAGTGGATACGATGAGCCGAAAATGAACACCGCCGCGCACTGACAACAAGCGGTCAGCTGAGTAATAAACGTATTGTAGGTATTCGACCTTTGTCAACAGATTGTTCGATATTTGCTTACAGAATCTAGGCGATAGATATATGACGTCACCACATCAGCTGATGAATGGTCTGGGACTCCGAATGAGAAATGATTTTCAAGTTCTTTCTTCAGTCACGTACAGGCGATAGCGCGCGACAAATTCCAATAAAAAATCTTAGGCGAAAGCAGGCGTCTCCATGTCTCTCACGTCTTCTATACAATGCATATCATAACAGAAAAACTCAGTTCGTTGAGGATTAATAGGATAGCTGTTCACATCTTTAGATCATCCAGAGCTCGCCTCTCAACCATAGTATAGGATTCGACCCTTCGAACACTACGTCACACATTCAATAGTCCCATTCAACGATATATCTGAAATACCGCAAACAACTCAACGAATAATCGGGCGGTGGACAGATGACTGCAGGCTGAGCGATATCAGGTTGCTCCGGGATGATACCGCAGCAGTGACGATCACCGTTCCGAAGGCTCTGGCCGAAAATCTCCACCAACGAGACGAAGTGCGAGTCGGCATGGTGAGATGTCGACTGGAGAAGAGGGTTCCGGTATCCAAATGCACGCGGTGCTGGAGCCTGGATCATAAAAAAGAGCATTGCACCGGCCCAGACAGAACCATGAACTGCTACAGGTGCGAAGAGCCAGACCATAGGGCACAAGTGTGCCAAAACACAGTATACTGTCCTGTGTGCAATGAACGAGATCATAAAACGGGCAGCATGCGGTGTCCCAAGTTCAAGGCAGCAGTAAGGGGGACAGCAAAAACAGTAGGCAGAGAAGAAGACTGAATGCACTTCCTGAGGATGTCGTAATCACGGATAGGCGACCGGAAAATATAATAACCCTGGAAAACGTAGAAATGATCAATGGGGAAGGACAAATTGAAGAAATAATCCAACCGGGAGACATGGAAGAAGGTCTTCCAGATAATGGAAGTGGCCTCGGAGGAGTTGCAAACAGTCTATAAATGTCACCCCAAACCTTACCGCTAAATGCGAATAGAAGGGCGGCGACACACAAAACAATGGCCATAAAAATCATACAGATCAATGCAGATCGCCGAAGAAATGCACACCATCTTCTGCAAAAAACAGTGGAGGACATGAACACGAATTTAGTCTTGCTGCAGGAACCAAACCTCACAATTACACGCAGAGACCCCAAGTGGATTCTCGATAGCGATGAGATTACCGCGGTGTGGTTTAGGAACCGTAGGATAGGCGTCGTCGGGCACGATAGTAGATAGAGCTATAACAGTACGGCCTCAAAAACGCCTGTTTTTCCATGTAAATTGCCATAAGGAAATCTAAGGTCCAAGCTGGTAATTTTTGTCCCCTTTGCCTGGTTCGCACCCAGGCTAAATTTCTAGCGTGGTTCGTATCTTCGCTAAATGGGACCCATCCGCCGGTAAGACAGATTTCTACTTCACCCGCCGTATACCCACATACCCGCCACGAGTCAGTACCCGTATAAAAAAGCCTCTGCCGCCAATGAGTCTCGAACCCCATATCAGCTGCTTATGGTAGGTAGTGGATACGATGAGCCGAAAATGAACACCGCCACGCACTGACAACAAGCGGTCAGCTGGGTAATAAACGTATTATAGGTATTCGACCTTTGTCAACAGATTGTTCGATATTTGCTTACAGAATGTAGGCGATAGATATATGACGTCACCACATCAGCTGATGAATGCTCTAGGACTCCGAATGAGAAATGATTTTCAAGTTCGTTCTTCAGTCACGTACAGGCGATAGCGCGCGACAAATTCCAATAAAAAATCTTAGGCGAAAGCAGGCGTCTCCATGTCTCTCGCGTCTTCTATACAATGCATATCATGACAGGAAAACTCAGTTCGTTGAGGATGAATAGGATAGCTGTTCACATCTATAGATCATCCAGAACTCGCCTCTCAACCATGGTATAGGATTCGACTCTTCAAACACTACATCACACATTCAATAGTCCCATTCAACGATATATCTGAAATACTGCAAACAACTCAACGAATAATCGGGCGGTGGACAGATGACTGCAGGCTGAGCGATATCAGGTTGCTCCGGGATGATACCGCAGCAGTGACGATCACCGTTCCGAAGGCTCTGGCCGAAAATCTCCACCAACGAGACGAAGTGCGAGTCGGCATGGTGAGATGTCGACTGGAGAAGAGGGTTCCGGTATCCAAATGCACGCGGTGCTGGAGCCTGGATCATAAAAAAGAGCATTGCACCGGCCCAGACAGAACCATGAACTGCTACAGGTGCGAAGAGCCAGGCCATAGGGCACAAGTGTGCCAAAACACAGTATACTGTCCTGTGTGCAATGGACGAGATTATAAAACGGGCAGCATGCGGTGTCCCAAGTTCAAGGCAGCAGTAAGGGGGGCAGCAAAAACAGTAGGCAGAGAAGAAGACTGAATGCACTTCCTGAGGATGTCGTAATCACGGATAGGCGACCGGAAAATATAATAACCCTGGAAAACGTAGAAATGATCAATGGGGAAGGACAAATTGAAGAAATAATCCAACCGGGAGACATGGAAGAAGGTCTTTCAGATAATGGAAGTGGCCTCGGAGGAGTTGCAAACAGTCTATAAATGTCACCCCAAACCTTACCGCTAAATGCGAATAGAAGGGCGGCGACACACAAAACAATGGCCATAAAAATCATACAGATCAATGCAGATCGCCGAAGAAATGCACACCATCTTCTGCAAAAAACAGTGGAGGACATGAACACGGATTTAGTCTTGCTGCAGGAACCAAACCTCACAATTACACGCAGAGACCCCAAGTGGATTCTCGATAGCGATGAGATTACCGCGGTGTGGTTTAGGAACCGTAGGATAGGCGTCGTCGGGCACGATAGTAGATAGAGCTATAACAGTACGGCCTCAAAAACGCCTGTTTTTCCATGTAAATTGCCATAAGGAAATCTAAGGTCCAAGCTGGTAATTTTTGTCCCCTTTGCCTGGTTCGCACCCAGGCTAAATTTCTAGCGTGGTTCGTATCTTCGCTAAATGGGACCCATCCGCCGGTAAGACAGATTTCTACTTCACCCGCCGTATACCCACATACCCGCCACGAGTCAGTACCCGTATAAAAAAGCCTCTGCCGCCAATGAGGCTCGAACCCCATATCAGCTGCTTATGGTAGGTAGTGGATACGATGAGCCGAAAATGAACACCGCCACGCACTGACAACAAGCGGTCAGCTGGGTAATAAACGTATTATAGGTATTCGACCTTTGTCAACAGATTGTTCGATATTTGCTTACAGAATGTAGGCGATAGATATATGACGTCACCACATCAGCTGATGAATGCTCTGGGACTCCGAATGAGAAATGATTTTCAAGTTCGTTCTTCAGTCACGTACAGGCGATAGCGCGCGACAAATTCCAATAAAGAATCTTGGGCGAAAGCAGGCGTCTCCATGTCTCTCGCGTCTTCTATACAATGCATATCATGACAGGAAAACTCTGTTCGTTGAGGATGAATAGGATAGCTGTTCACATCTATAGATCATCCAGAACTCGCCTCTCAACCATGGTATAGGATTCGACTCTTCAAACACTACATCACACATTCAATAGTCCCATTCAACGATATATCTGAAATACCGCAAACAACTCAACGAAAACAGATGCCATCACGAAAATAATTTGAATACCGCAAAAGCGAAATCGGTTCAAGCGTCCGCATTCCACAGCTATGACGTCATCCAACGAGTTCAAACAAATCTCAGGGTTGGTCGACTACATATTGATATGGAGCGGAGTACGCAGCGCAACTCTCGATCGAGCGCATAAGACGAAAACTCGACGAATGCGACGGTTCAATTGATGACATATCTTACATAACAAAGACGACTGCCATAGTGCATCAGGCAAAGAACTTGTCGAACGTTACGACTCAATTGTTAACATTCAATTGGAGACACACCAATCATATTGTACATGTCAACCTCAGGGTGTTAGGTGGGAAAACTTGTCGAACTCGGCGGTTCATGGGAACATGCTAATCATATCTGAAAGCGTCAGATGCAGAACTTGCAGAACAGTACTACACAACTGAAGGCATGCCGATTATATCAGAGACGTCTATCTGAGGGTGTCAGGCAAAAAACTGTCCGAACGCGGCGGTACAATGATGACATGCCAATTAAATCAAAGACAACTACCTGAAAGCGTCAGGCGACGAACGGCACAATTGAAGAAAACTGTCAGAGGCGTCAGATGAAGAACTCGCCGAACACGATGTTTCAATTGATGAAATTCCATTCACATCAAACACGTATACCTCAGTGTGTCAGTTGGAGAACTTGTCAACGCGGCGGTTCAACTGGAGACTGTAACGGAAATTCCGTTCCATTGTTCAAGTTTTTAAAATTCTGTATCGAGGCAATGCCGGAACAATAGTCACTTCCTATTCCGACCTCGAGTGTAGATCGCTTGCGCGAATATGAGATACGAATGATTTGCTTCGATTTTCGAGGCGATCGGGAAGATTAGCGGCCCTTTTGCATTCGATCTTTCGACGAGTTGATAGGTTTTGGACTGGGTTGGAAGCAGTGATTATCTGGTAAAAGACCTATTTATCTCTCATTATTATTTGAATTGAACAGGAAAAGTGGATTGAATATCTTGCTAATTATTTAAATGATACCTTGTAATTTGCAGTGTACCGAATTGCATGGTTAATTTTTTTTTGAGGCAACAGGTGATTGAGGTTAAAACCTTATATTTCCATTTATTTAAATAATCTTCGCATATAATTGGATTTCAGAGTAGATTCCAGATTCGGGATCTGTCCGTTCGAATATTGAGGAACATATTTTTGGTAATAAGTAACATATTGGTTCTTTTCAAATTTAATAACAAGCCATCTTATTTCATCTCATTTTTAAATTTCCTTCGGGGACAGGAACTTGATAATCGATATCGTGCGAACACGAAATTTTGCCTTTTCATCTGTTTAAACAGTGTCTACTCTCTGTACCTTTTCCAGCAATCAAATAAATATTTTTCCTGTGACCTGTGACTGACTGAGAGTATCCTGCCCATTTCTATCTCAATAATCATTACCAAGAACTTGTAGAGGAAACCGGAGTTGACTGCTAGCCACAGCCGGAGAAGGAACTATCAGAGGAATTCCTCAGGTGAGCATTTATTTTTTATATATTATGATCTACAATTTCTCTTTGGGAAATAAATGCGAATCTGAGAGAATTTGTTCTCTGTCTCACTCTGCTGTGCAGCGTTCGACCTCATGGACTCTACAATTATTTTTTTATTAAATATTCAATCACTAGCCTGTGCAATTTATATCTGAGGGTCTACCAGGTAATTTCTCTTTCTTGCCATACCTGCAACTACAGCTCGTATTGAATGTAAAAGTACCTTTCTCTGAATTCATTAGTATCTGACATTAACTTGTTTAGGAGTTGTCCACCTGAACCTATCTTTCTTTGAATTCATTAATATCTGGCATATATAGCTAATACCTATCTTATATCTTTAATCTTATTAACATCTTAGTATCACATACCTTTCTGTCAGAAGGTTTGAGAGCTTACGTGATGAAATTTGCATCTCTAGTGTCTATACGAATTTTTGACAATTTCTCAGAGATCGATTAATTTTTTCTTAAACTTCACAATAGTTTGATATTGATATTGGATAGATTTTCAATGTTAAATTGATTCATTATCAGTCAATTATTTGCAGTAGTATTAAGAATAATTTTTCTTGAGAATATACATTCTCTGGCATAATTTTTTTATTATCAAATTTCTAGCAACCTTTACTTGGTTTTAAAAGTAAAATCGTGCTCATTAAGGTTCAGAATATACCCTAAGGTTCTAAGGATATCTTTCGTTCCCTGAAAATATTGTGTATATATCTATTCTGATTCATTCCGTTTGCTTCGCATGCCATTGAGGAAATCCAATACTGGGTCGAGGATTGGTAACAACAAAAGTATCCCGTTGTCCTGAGAAGATCAAAGAGGCTTAGTTGATAAGCACAAGCAATCGTCCTGCTTCGTAGAGACCAGTTAGTAGCTATTGGTCATCATCGTTGTCAAGCCAGGAACGACTCCAAGTGACTTTTATCAACGAGCTCATCAAATTCAAGCTCAACAGTGCTCTGTAAGGACCAGCTTCGTACAAACCAACCACCCAGGTATTAACCAGCCAGGGCCACGTTCGGTTGAATCAGATTTAGAAAAAATTTGTAAATATTCTGAATTTTCATAGCCTTCAGCTTTTATTTATTAGCCTTCAGCTTTTGTTCAATTATTAGCCTTCAGCTTTTGTTCATTTATTAGCCTTCAGCTTACGATTGTTTTTTTTCTTTCATAATTAAAGTTGTTAATCTTTGCTGATTATTTGTTCTGTTTCCTCACCCAAGCTAGACAAATTTTTTGGTAGTAAATTCTTTGAATTTTTAATTCTCCTAATTTTCATAATTTCATTGCTACCTGGCGCCCACTTTCTGAGCCAGTCAAGTCAACTATGAGATATTGGTAATAGTCAAATGTAATCTGCCTTCGACTGTTACCAATCATTTGTTGAACCTTACTCACACCCTCACCGTATCAAACTGAGCAGCCTATCAGCACCTAAGTGATAACTTCCATTATTTTAATATATATTCACATTTGCATTTTGAAATTTTGGAGGGTTGCAAGACATACCAATCATATCATATATTCAGAGGGTGAGGTAGAAAGCTTACCGAATGCGAAGGTACAATTGAAGACATGCCAATTATATCAAAGACGACTTCCTGAGTGCGTCAGGCGAAGAACTTGATGCACAGGACGGTTCAATTGATGACATTCCTAGTATATGAAACACGACCTTAGTGCGTCAGTAGGAGAACTTGCCAACGCCGCGGTTCAACTGGATACAAACCAATCATATCAAAGACGTCTACCAGAAGTGTCAACCGGAAACTTACCGAACGCTGCTGTTCAATCTTCAATATGTCAATTTTATCAAAAACGAATACCTGAGGCGAAAATCTTCCTGAACGCGACGGTTTTACTGGATACAAACAAATCATATCAATGATGTATACTTCTAGGTTTCAGGTGGAAACTTGTCGAACGCGACGGTTCAACTGGAGGCATACCAGCTATATCAAAGACGTCTGTTTGAAGGTGTCACGCGAAGAACTTACCGAACGCGACGATTCAACTGGAGGCATACCATCTATATCAAAGACGTCTATCTGAGGGTGTCAGTAGGAAATTTATCGAACGCGGCAGTACAATTGAAGATATGCCAATCATTTCAATGACGTCTTCCTGAGTGTGTCAGGTGAAGAACTTGCCGACCACGACGTTTCAACTGGAGACATACCCATTACATCAACGACATCTACCTGGAGGTGTCAGGCGAAGAACTCGTCGAACACGACAACTCAATTGATATTTTTCCAATCATATCGGACACGTATACCCAAGGGACCCAGCCTGAGAACTTGGCAACGCGGCAGTTCACCTGGAGACAAAGCAATCATATCAAAGACGACTACCAGAGGATGGGAACTTGGCATCGCGACAATTCAACTGGAGACATACCAATCATATCAAAGACGTCTACTGAGGATGAGAACTTGGTAACACGGCAATTAAACTGGAGACATACCAATCATATCAAAGACGTCTACCAGAGAATGTCAGGCAGAGAACTTTTCGAACACGACAGTTCAAGTGGAGATATACCAACTATATCAAAGGCTTCTATTTGAGGAAATTTGGCGGAAAACCCTCCGAACGCGGCGGTATAATTGGAGATATGCCAACCTTATCAGAGACATCTACCTGAGTATGTCAAGCGACGGTTCAACTGAAGATATACCACTATATCGAAGACGTCTACCTGAGTATGTCAGGCGAAGATCTTACCGAAAACAACGGATCAATTGACGACATGCCGAATATATTGAGGACGTCTATCAGAAGGTGTCAGGCGAAGAACTTGCCGAACGCTGCGGTCCAATTGATGACATGCCAATCATATCAAAAACATATACCTGAAGGCGTCAGGCGAACAACTTGTCAAACACGACCACTCAATTGATAATATTCCAATCATATTAAACAAGAATACCTCAGTGCGTCAGTCGGAGAACTTAGCAACGTGGCAGATCAACTGGATACATATCAATTATATCAAAGACGCCTACTTGAGGGTGTCAGGTGGAAAACTCACCGAACGCAGCGGTTCAATTGAAGACATACCAAATATCGAAGACGTCTTCCTGAGGATGTCAGGCGAAGCACTTGTTGAACACGACAGTTCAAGTGAAGACATGACGAATATATCAAAGATATCTACCTGGGGGTGTCAGGCGAAGAACTTGCCGAATGCGACGGTTCAAATGGATACAAACCAATCATATCGTAGACGTCCACCTTAATGCTTCAGCTGAAGAAGTTTCCGAACGCGACTGATAAATTGGTGATATACTGTCAAATCGAAGAAGTATACCTCTGTGCATCAGGTGAAGAACACGTCGAACGCGACGGTTCAATTGGAGAAATGCAAATAAAAAACGTCTACCCGAATACGTGGGACGTATTTCTTGCCGAACGCGACAGTTCGATTGGATACAACCCGATCATATCAAAGACGCGTACATGATTCGTTCCTGACACGCATCTGACGCATACCTGACACGTATCTGACATGAACCTGACACGCATCTGACGTCTACCTGACACGTATCTGACACACGCCTGACACGCATTCAACACACACTTGTAGACGAACTGACAACAATTTTCCAATTCCGAGGTGTTACGCTGCAACCCTCCTTTACACAATAGAAATCAATTCGGATTCTCTGATGAGCGACAGGTGCCGCTCTGGTGAACGTCAGCTGTCACTCAGTCTCAGAGCGAGTGTCACAAAGTATAATCATCTGATGAGCGACAGGTGCCACTCTGGTGTCAGCTGTCAGTCATCCTCAGAGCAAATAGTACACAGATGATTGTCCTTCGCATGAGTGTTAGACGTCGAAGAGTATTCCATACGTTATACGCATGTTCCCGTCCGAGGTGGGAAGATTGAATGTCCTCATAAGTAAGTCTACTTCGTGTGACTTGTCACATGACGCTTGAGCATGAAGAAGAGAGAATTTTGAAATCGAATACGAATACAGACGCACGAAAACTTCAAAGTACACAGTAGATCGTTCTGCGCATGAGTGGCACATGAGTCATTTTTTGTGCAGTTTTTTTGTCGGAAAACACACCAAAATGCACTATTTTTGACGTGTTTTTCGACACTCTTTTTCGATGCGTCGAAGTGACAAAAAACGTCGTTTTTCACGTGTTTTTTCGACGCTCATTTTCGATGCGTGAAAACACGTGAAAAACGACGTTTTTTGTCACTTCGACTCATCGAAAATGAGCATCAAAAAAACACGCAAAAACGACGTATTTGGGTCACTTTGAAAATGACAATTTTTGGGCGGAAAACAGTCGATAAAAACCGCACAATTTTCATCCCATTTTACATGTATTCTTATGAGAAAAACCGTCGATTTTGATCGACTCATTTTCGCACAAAAATCATCGAGAAACGACCAGTTTTTCACGACATTTCGGTTCTCATTTTCGATGCGTCGAAGTGACAGAAAAACGTCGTTTTTCACGTGTTTTTTCGACGCTCATTTTCGATGCGTGAAAACACGTGAAAAACGACGTTTTTCTGTCACTTCGACGCATCGAAAATGAGCACCGAAATGTCGTGAAAAACTGGTGCGTATAACGTATGGAATACTCTTCGACGTCTGACACTCATGCGAAGGACAATCATCTGTGTACTATTTGCTCTGAGGATGACTGACAGCTGACATCAGAGTGGCACCTGTCGCTCATCAGATGATTATACTTTGTGACACTCGCTCTGAGACTGAGTGACAGCTGACGTTCACCAGAGCGGCACCTGTCGCTCATCAGAGAATCCGAATTGATTTCTATTGTGTAAAGGAAGGTTGAAGCGTAACACCTCGGAATTGAAAAATTGTTGTCAGTTCGCCTACAAGTGTGTGTTGAATGCGTGTCAGGCGTGTGTCAGATACGTGTCAGGTAGACGTCAGATGCGTGTCAGGTTCATGTCAGATACGTGTCAGGTATGCGTCAGATGCGTGTCAGGAACGAATCATGTACGCGTCTTTTATATGATCGGGTTGTATCCAATCGAACTGTCGCGTTCAGCAAGAAATACGTCTCACGTATTCGGGTAGACGTTTTTGATATGCATTTCTCCATTTGAACCGTCGCGTTCGACGTGTTTTTCACCTGATGCACAGAGGTATACTTCTTCGATTTGACAGTATATCACCAATTTATCAGTCGCGTTCGGAAACTTCTTCAGCTGAAGCATTAAGGTGGACGTCTATGATATGATTGGTTTGTATCCATTTGAACCGTCGCATTCGGCAAGTTCTTCGCCTGACACCCCCAGGTAGATATCTCTGATATATTCGTCATGTCTTCACTTGAATTGTCGTGTTCGACAAGTTTTTCGCCTGATATCCTCAGGAACACGTTTTCGATATGTTTGGTATGTCTTCAATTGAACCGCTGCGTTCGGTGTGTTTTTCACCTGTCACCCTCTAGTAGGCGTCTTTGATATAATTGACATGTATCCAGTTGATCCGCCACGTTGCTAAGTTCTCCGACTGACGCACTGAGGTATTCTTATTTAATATGATTGGAATATTATCAATTGAGTGGTCGTGTTTGACAAGTTGTTCGCCTGACGCCTTCAGGTATGTGTCTTTGATATGATTGGCATGTCATTAATTGGAACGCAGCGTTCGGCAAGTTCTTCGCCTGACACCTTCTGATAGAGGTCCTCAATATATTCGGCATGTAGTCAATTGATCCGTTGTGTTCGGTAAGATCCTCGCCTGACATACTCAGGTAGACGTCTTTGATATAGTGGTATATCTTCAGTTGAACCGTCGCTTGACATACTCAGGTAGATGTTTCTGATAAGGTTGGCATATCTCCAATTATACCGCTGCGTTCGGAGGGTTTTCCGCCAAATTTCCTCAAATAGAAGTCTTTGATATAGTTGGTATGTCTCCACTTGAACTGTCGTGTTCGAAAAGTTCTCTGCCTGACAATCTCTGGTAGACGTCTTTGACATGATTGGTATGTCTCCAGTTTAACTGCCGTGTTACCAAGTTCTCATCCTCAGTGGACGTCTTTGATATGATTGGTATGTCTCCAGTTGAACTGTCGCGTTGCCAAGTTCCCATCCTCTGGTAGTCGTCTTTGATATGATTGCTTTGTCTCCAGGTGAACTGCCGCGTTGCCAAGTTCTCAGGCTGGGTCCCTGGGGTATACGTGTCCGATATGATTGGAAAAATATCAATTGCGTTGTCGTGTTCGCTGAGTTCTTCGCCTGACACCTCCAGGTAGATGTCGTTGATGTAATGGGTATGTCTCCAGTTGAAACGTTGTGGTCGGCAAGTTCTTTACCTGACACACTCAGGAAGACGTCATTGAAATGATTGGCATATCTTCAATTGTACCGCCGCGTTCGATAAATTTCCTCCTGACACCCTCAGATAGACGTCTTTGATATAGATGGTATGCCTCCAGTGGAATCGTCGCGTTTGGTAAGTTCTTCGCGTGACACCTTCAAACAGACGTCTTTGATATAGTTGGTATGCCTCCAGTTGAACCGTCGCGTTCGACAAGTTTCCACCTGAAACCTACAAGTATACATCATTGATATGATTTTTTTGTATCCAGTAAAACCGTCGCGTTCAGGAAGATTTTCGCCTGACACACTCAGGTATTCGTTTTTGATAAAATTGACATATTAAAGATTGAACTGCAGCGTTCGGTAAGTTTCCGGTTGACACCCTTTGGTAGACGTCTTTGATATGATTGGTTTGTATCCAGTTGAACCGCGGCGTTGGCAAGTTCTCCACCTGACGCACTAAGGTCGTGTTTCATATACTAGGAATGTCATCAATTGAACCGTCCTGTGCATCAAGTTCTTCGCCTGACGCACTCAGGGAGTCGTCTTTGATATAATTGGCATGTCTTCAATTGTACCTTCGCATTCGGTAAGCTTTCTACCTGACACCCTCTGATGATATGATATGATTGGTATGTCTCCAGTTGAACCGCCGCTTTGACAAGTTCTCCAACTGACACACTGAGGTATACGTGTTTGATGTGAATGGAATTTCATCAATTGAAACATCGTGTTCTGCGAGTTCTTCATCTGATGCCTCTGGCAGTTGTCTTCAATTGTGCCGTTCGTCGCCTGACGCTTTCAGGTAGTTGTCTTTGATATAATTGGCATGTCTTCATTGTACCGCCGCGTTCGGAAAGTTTTTCGCCTGACCCCCTCAGAAAGACGTCTCTGATATGATCGACATGCCTTCAGTTGTGTTGTACTGTTCTGCTAGTTCTGCATCTGACGCTTTCAGATATGATTAGCATGTTCCCAATTGAACCGCCGCGTTCGACAAGTTTTCCCACCTAACACCCTGAGGTTGACATGTTCAATATGATTGGTATGTCTCCAATTGAATGTTAACAATTGAGTCGTGACGTTCTTTGCCTGATGCACTATGGCAGTCGTCTTTGATATGTAAGATATGTCACCAATTGAACCGTCGCATTCGCCGAGTTCTTCGTCTTATGCGCTCGATCGGGAGTTGCGCTGCGTACTCCGCTCCATATCAATATGTAGACGACCAACTCTGAGATTTGTTTGAACTCGTTGGATGACGTCATAGCAGTGGAATGCGGACGCTTGAACCGATTTCGCTTTTGCGGTATTCAAATTATTTTCGTGATGGCATCTGTTTTCGTTGAGTTGTTTGCTGTATTTCAGATATATCGTTGAATGGGACTATTGAATGTGTGATGTAGTGTTCGAAGAGTCGAATGCTATACCATGGTTGAGAGGCGAACTCTGGATGATCTATAGATGTGAACAGCTATCCTATTCATCCCCAACGAACTGAGTTTTCCTGTCATGATATGCATTGTATAGAAGACGAGAGAGACATGGAGACGCCTGCTTTCGCCTAAGATTCTTTATTGGAATTTGTCGCGCGCTATCGCCTGTACGTTACTGAAGAACGAACTTGAAAATCATTTCTCATTCGGAGTCCCAGAGCATTCATCAGCTGATGTGGTGACGTCATATACATATATCACCTACATTCTGTAAGCAAATATCGAACAATCTATCGACAATACGTTTATTACCCAGCTGACCGCTTGTTGTCAGTGCGTGGCGGTGTTAGTCGGCTGACGCGTCTGCGTCATAAGCAGCTGATTTAGGTTTCTAGACTCATTGGCGGCAGAGGCTTTTTATACGGGTACTGACTCGTGGCGGGTATGTGGGTATACGGCGGGTGAAGTAAAAATCTGTCTTACCGGCGGATGAATCCCATTTAGCGAATATATGAACCACGCTAGAAATTTAGCCTGGGTGCGAACCAGGCAAAGGAGACAAAAATTACCAGCTTGGACCTTAGATTTCCTTATGGCAATTTACATAAAAAACAGGAGTTTTTGAGGCCGTACTGTTATAGCTCTATCTACTATCGTGCCCGACGACGCCTATCCTACGGTTCCACACTGCGGTAATCTCATCGCTATCGAGAATCCACTTGGGGTCTCTGCGTGTAATTGTGAGGTTTGGTTCCTGCAGTAAGATTAAATCCGTGCTCATGTCCTCCACTGTTTTTTGCAGAAGATGGTGTGCATTTCTTCGGCGATCTGCATTGATCTGTATGATTTTTATGGGCATTGTTTTGTGTGCCACCGCCCTTCAATTCGCATTTAGCGGTAAGGTTTGGGGTGACATTTATAGACTGTTTGCAGCTCCTCCGAGGCCACTTCCATTATCTGGAAGACCTTCTTCCATGTCTCCCGGTTGGATTATTTCTTCAATTTGTCCTTCCCATTGATCATTTCTACGTTTTTCGGGGTTATTATATTTTCCGGTCGCCTATCCGTGATTACGACATCCTCAGGAAGTGCATTCAGTCTTCTTTTCTGCCTACTGTTTTTGCTGCCCCCCCTTACTGCTGCCTTGAACTTGGGACACCGCATGCTGCCCGTTTTATGATCTCGTTCATTACACACAGGACATTATACTGTGTTTTGGCACACTTGTGCCTTATGGCCTGGCTCTCCGCACCTGTAGCAGTTCATGGTTCTGTCTGGGCCGGTGCAATGCTCTTTTTTATGATCCAGGCTCCAGCACCGCACGCATTTGGATACCGGAACCCTCTTTTCCAGTCGACATCTCACCATGCCGACTCGCACTTCGTCTCGTTTGTGGAGATTTTCGGCCAGAGTCTTCGGAACGGTGATCGTCACTGCTGCGGTATCATCCTGGAGCAACCTGATATCGCTCAGCCTGCAGTCATCTGTCCACCGCCCGATTATTCGAGTGATGGCTTCCCTCACCTCGGCCTCGCTTACGTCCCTCTCCATACCCCTGAGTTGGTACGTCTCTGTGTTGGCTCTGCCCAGCTGCCTTGCCTTAATATTTCCTTCGCTTTCTATGGCTCTTTTGATTTCCGTAAGCGCCTCCAGATTCTTATCAATGGTAAGCAAAAGGTTGCCATCTTTGGTTTTTCTTATTCCTTTTATGGCATTCGCTGCCTCTTTATCTCCTACGACGTTCTTAACTGTACCCAAGATGTCTCTATAGGACTTCCCTCCTTCGCTCACAACGATACCGTAGTTGTTCGGCTCTCTGGTGCCGCTTCTCTTCTGCGCCGTCGTATATATATCCACCGTGGTGGATGTGGCGTGGAAAATGGTCTCTACCATCTTCCTCATCCGCTCTATGGGGATGCTTCTCAAGTGGTGAATGCATATCCTCGCATCGCTTTTCGTGTCCTTTTCCAATACATTCAGTTTTTTCTATAGATCAGATTGAGTTCCATCCAGCAAGACCTTGATGCCCCTCCTACTGGTCGTGGCACCCGTTCCTCTGATCCTGGTATCTAGGTCGTTGACTTGTTCCTTGAGCTTCCTTACTACCGTCTCCAGTTCTCCACTCTACTCTCAGCCTTCGCCGCTCCCTCCTCTGCGTCCAACTTCTCTTTGAGTGCAATCTGCTGGCGTTTGTTGTACTCCTGCCTTCTCTCAATCGTCGTGTTTTCATGTTTTCAGATTTTCCTGGACCTGAGACAGAAAACTCGTCCTCTTCTTGAGGTTGCTCGTCTCGACGCTGATGCGTTTGGACATCTTTTTTATTTCAACCTTGGTGTTTGTATTCGCCTTTACTAACTCCATCAGCTGCGAAGCAAGCTCCGACATATTATTGATTGTCCCCCACATTTTGCCGAATTCTTCGGCTTGTTCTTCTATCTTCTTGTTCGGGGACTTCTCGGGAATTTTGGGGACGCTGAAGTGTTAAAAAGGCACAAGGCGCATATCAATTATTTTCATATTTCATCGAAAAATAGTCACTTCAGCTATGCTAAACTTCATCGTGGGGCAAAACAAATTATACTCAAGTCGAGGAGAGTCCGAATATGGCAACTTCCGGTTCCAACTTCTGGTCGTCGGATTTCGATGAAACCGGTATCAGTGGATTCGTCTTAAAGTCAAGAAACATAATTAAGCAATTTCCGATGCCTAAAAGGCCTTACAGGCTATCTCCGTTATTTGGGGTCGTACAGACGGCTGCGTGTACTCATTTCAAACAACTTCTTCCATACTTTGAGAATATCATATTACCAAAATACATTACTTGCCAAAAAATTCAGAAAATAGTGGGGAACATACGCATTTTTCGAAAAAACCAAATTTTTTCGATGTATCAAGTCATCCCTATTCTTATACAAATGTGAAACAATTTGACTCTTCAGTTCAGTTGAGCTCAAGACTTGATACAGATCATGTGTGAAACTGCTCGTACTAGTGATGAACTTCTTAAATATTTTCAAAATAATCTGTCGGAACTTGAGAAGAATTCGGAAGAATCCACAAATGAACTTGTAAAAATAATTAACAAAAATTTGAGAAAAGTTAATAGAACAATTCGAAAAGGAAAAGTCAATCATGGTATTCAAGTGAAACTTCAATGTAATGCAGGTCACCTGAAAACTTTTTGAAATCAATTGAAAAGATCTGGCAATTCACACACTGTGGGTAGAGCATTGACGGAGAAGACATCTCACCGAGTCAAATGGGAGGAAGTAACATCAATATTCAATGGACGTATTCGTACAGCTGTGATTATAAATTTTGAACACAAAGACATCATTCCATTCTTCGAGGACGCTTTCTCCCTTTTCAAGAACAGAATTAGCAGACTCCTGAGACAAATGTCTGCATTGAAAGTCAACACTACCTTCTGCGCAGAATTCATCAAGAATAATGTTACTGCTCAAATCGAGGAATTTAAATATTTCCATTCGAAGAATGTTATCATTGATTTGGGAACTGATCTGAAGGAATGGTTTTTCGAACATGTTGTCGATGTGATTTCCAAAAAACTCTCAGAATTCCAAGAACGTGATAGTGGGTGGGCACTCAGTGAAATAGTTAGTTTATAGAAGTAAAAATTAATAAATTCGAAATGGGAAATGGTATGTGAAAATGAAACGAAAACAGTAAATTTATGTTTTATTGTATAATAAGTTAATTTTTCTGTGCAAGTGTAAGTGCAGTATTATCATTGTGTAGAGTTTGATCAACAATTTTTACAATATATTCATTCGGTATTTGATCCTCTCTTTTTCGCACTCGAATCTTGTTACCAAAGGTTTTGAATGAATGTTCTTCTTGCAAATGATGTTTAACAGCGTTACTGAAAGCAATAGGGTGCGAGACGTTTGCCCATTTCTTCAATGGAACCATACCTCTTCTTTTAAGACGTTTCTCAGCATCATGCCAACCATCTTCCTGACGTCTCATCAGATACCATTCTTTCTCATGCTCCACCTCATATAATCCGAGACTCCTACGCTTTCTCACATTAATCGGAAGGGGAGTCAATCTTGGTGCAATTGATTCCACCAAAATTGAAATGTTCTCTTCAATTTGTGTGTTGTGCTTCCGCCGACTAGCTTCCGCTCTTTGTCGCTCTAATTCAGCTGCTTTTCTTTCGTTCTGCTTCTCCGCAAATCTCTGAGAAGCTAATTTTCTATCTATCCCAGATTTTTGGAGGAAGTTGAGAATTTTGCGTACTTTAAAATTCTGCTCAATGCTGTTCAAAGTACTTCTCGTACTCGCAATACTTGATAACAATGAATTTCATCAGAGAAAATAGTTCACGTAATTCAATGGCTTTCGGTGATCGCATCTGCATAAAAAGCCCTTCGAAATCTACGGCATCCAAAATATAATAACTTTTTTGAGGATTTAACTCGTCGTTAACTGTTCTGTATTCAACATTTTCATTTTTCCTCAATAATCGTGTCACTTGCCACTTTTTCTGGGAATATGTTCCGGTATAGCCAAGCCAATCCAGCAAATCTTCCGTCAATTTCACATGCTTGACCACATTGATATTCCAAAAGAATGCATTCCGTCGATCATGTTCGATATCAATGTTGAATTTACGGCAAATATCTTTCAAGTCAACCTTCACTAGACTTTGAGACAATTGTTTCACATCAAAATCACGAATTACTTTCATGAGAGAAGACATTGTTAAGCGCTCGATCGCAAGTATTTGACATAAAAGTTTTCAAATTTGGTGGGGGGAGGAAGTCAGGTGATTCATGGAAATCGTCAACTTTCATTTCGAATGTGCGACGCGTCGAGTTGTGTCTCATATGCGCGACGCTATCAGTCTACTAGCATCTCACTTGCGCGAGGCGTCGAGTTGTGTCTCATATGCGCGACGCTATCAGTCTACCAGCATCTCACTTGTGCGACGCTGTATTCAATTTAATTACAGCGTCTCATATGCGCGACGCTATCAGTCCACTAGCATCTCACTTGCGCGAGGCGTCGAGTTGTGTCTCATATGAGCGACGCTATCAGTGTACTAGCATCTCATATGCGCGACGCTATCAGTCTACTAGCATCTCACTTGTGCGACGCTGTAATCAAATTGAATACCCATCCAAGTTCATCAGGACAAAAATTGTTTCTCATGGTACAAAAATCCTCAAAAATGAAGTTATAGGTGTTCTACATATCGGACAATTTCCACATTCAATAGAACAATCAACACAGCATGCTAAATGTTTACATGGCATGAATACAACTTTCATTTCATTTTCCAAACAAATTTTACAAGTATAACGCTGATCTGTCGTGTCTGATGGAGATTGGATGTTTTCAAATTCGAAATTCGGATTTTTAAGTTTCCAAAATTCACATTTATCATGGTAGATTTGATGTTGAACCCAAATTTCATCTTCAGGCATCCACTCTTTCACCTCAAGTCCGCAGTAAAAACACTTGACTCGATCACTTCTGCCGGTATAGAAGAATCCTGCCTCAGCTAGGTCATGTGGTTTTTGATGAAGAGCGACCGGCCAATCGTCGAATGTCTTCATTCGAGCCTCAAAATTAGCTTTATCTTTATATACGGGGCGTCTTTTTCGTCTCACATACTCCCCCTCTTCATCGAAAAATGTGCAATCAGGTTGCCATCTGAAATGATCCATCAGAGGGTCATCTCCAACCTCCCATCTAAACCCTTCAATGTGACATTTTGGGCACACAACTAAATCATCTCTACCAGTATAAATGAATCCAGCATCAGCGAGTTTATCTTTTGGGAATTCAGACCTCCAATCACGAAAAGTTTCAAGTCTATCGACATAGGTGTTGAAATTCACTTGCATTCTAGCTTCCACCTCCATACTGTTTGCAGTACACAATTGAAATGAAACGCAAGATGTCCTCTAATATATTTATTAAAATTTTTTTCTATCAAAATCAATTGAAACTTTATCTCTGATAAAATACATACATTAACGCATACAATAGCTTTCACAACTAGTACATAAATCACATAAGGCATATATAATACTTTCTGAATCTGAAGTACATTGTTTGGAAATTTTGGCAGCTGTTTGCAAAAAATTTAAGTAATATTCGTAAAATTTCATTTTTGACAACATGCTTGATTCCACCAAAATTGAAATGTTCTCTTCAATTGGTGTGTTGTGCTTCCACCGACTAGCTTCCGCTCTTTGTCGCTCCAATTCAGCTGCTTTTCTTTCGTACTGCTTCTCCGCAAATCTCTGAGAAGCTAATTTTCTATCTATCTCAGATTTTTGGGCTTCCACCGATAAAATTTCCTTCAACTCGTTGACAGATTTGAGGAGTTGAGAATTTTGCGTACTTAAAAATTCTGCTCAATGCTGTTCGAAGTACTTCTCGTACTCGCAATACTTGATAACAATAAATTTCATCAGAGAAAATAGTTCACGTAATTAAATGGCTTTCGGTGATCGCATCTGCATAAAAAGCCCTTCGAAATCTATGGCATCCAAAATATAATAACTTTTTTGAGGATTCAACTCGTCGTTAACTGTTCTGTATTCAATATCTTCATTTTTCCTCAATAATCGTGTCACTTGCCACTTTTTCTGGGAATATGTTCCGGTATAGCCAAGCCAATCCAGCAAATCTTCCGTCAATTTCACATGCTTGACCACATTGATATTCCAAAAGAATGCATTCCGTCGATCATGTTCGATATCAATGTTGAATTTACAGCAAATATCTTTCAAGTCAACCTTCACTAGACTTTGAGACAATTGTTTCACATCAAAATCACGAATTCCTTTCATGAGAGAAGACATTGTTAAGCGCTCGACTGCGAAGCAATAACTGAATATTATTATCGCAAGTATTTGACATAAAAGTTTTCAAATTTGGTGGGGGGAGGAAGTCAGGTGATTCATGGAAATCGTCAACTTTCATTTCGAATGTGCGACGCGTCGAGTTGTGTCTCATATGCGCGACGCTATCAGTCTACTAGCATCTCACTTGCGCGAGGCGTCGAGTTGTGTCTCATATGCGCGACACTATCAGTCTACTAGCATCTCACTTGCGCGAGGCGTCGAGTTGTGTCTCATATGCGCGACGCTATCAGTGTACTAGCATCTCATATGCGCGACGCTATCAGTCTACTAGCATCTCACTTGTGCGACGCTGTAATCAAATTGAATACCCATCTAAGTTCATCAGGACAAAAATTGTTTCTCATGGTACAAAAATCCTCAAAAATGAAGTAATAGGTGTTCTACATATCGGACAATTTTCACATTCAATAGAACAATCAACACAGCATGCTAAATGTTTACATGGCATGAATACAACAAGCAATTTCCGATGCCTAAAAGGCCTTACAGGCTATCTCCGTTATTTGGGGTCGTACAGACGGCTGCGTGTACTCATTTCAAACAACTTCTTCCATACTTTGAGAATATCATATTACCAAAATACATTACTTGCCAAAAAATTCAGAAAATAGTGGGGAACATACGCATTTTTCGAAAAAACCAAATTTTTTCGATGTATCAAGTCATCCCTATTCTTATACAAATGTGAAACAATTTGACTCTTCAGTTCAGTTGAGCTCAAGACTTGATACAGATCATGTGTGAAACTGCTCGTACTAGTGATGAACTTCTTAAATATTTTCAAAATAATCTGTCGGAACTTGAGAAGAATTCGGAAGAATCCACAAATGAACTTGTAAAAATAATTAACAAAAATTTGAGAAAAGTTAATAGAACAATTCGAAAAGGAAAAGTCAATCATGGTATTCAAGTGAAACTTCAATGTAATGCAGGTCACCTGAAAACTTTTCGAAATCAATTGAAAAGATCTGGCAATTCACACACTGTGGGTAGAGCATTGACGGAGAAGACATCTCACCGAGTCAAATGGGAGGAAGTAACATCAATATTCAATGGACGTATTCGTACAGCTGTGATTATAAATTTTGAACACAAAGACATCATTCCATTCTTCGAGGACGCTTTCTCCCTTTTCAAGAACAGAATTAGCAGACTCCTGAGACAAATGTCTGCATTGAAAGTCAACACTACCTTCTGCGCAGAATTCATCAAGAATAATGTTACTGCTCAAATCGAGGAATTCAAATATTTCCATTCGAAGAATGTTATCATTGATTTGGGAACTGATCTGAAGGAATGGTTTTTCGAACATGTTGTCGATGTGATTTCCAAAAAACTCTCAGAATTCCAAGAACGTGATAGTGGGTGGGCACTCAGTGAAATAGTTAGTTTAGAAGTAAAAATTAATAAATTCGAAATGGGAAATGGTATGTGAAAATGAAACGAAAACAGTAAATTTATGTTTTATTGTATAATAAGTTAATTTTTCTGTGCAAGTGTAAGTGCAGTATTATCATTGTGTAGAGTTTGATCAACAATTTTTACAATATATTCATTCGGTATTTGATCCTCTCTTTTTCGCACTCGAATCTTGTTACCAAAGGTTTTGAATGAATGTTCTTTTTGCAAATGATGTTTAACAGCGTTACTGAAAGCAATAGGGTGCGAGACGTTTGCCCATTTCTTCAATGGAACCATACCTCTTCTTTTAAGACGTTTCTCAGCATCATGCCAACCATCTTCCTGACGTCTCATCAGATACCATTCTTTCTCATGCTCCACCTCATACAATCCGAGACTCCTACGCTTTCTCACATTAATCGGAAGGGGAGTCAATCTTGGTGCAATTGATTCCACCAAAATTGAAATGTTCTCTTCAATTTGTGTGTTGTGCTTCCGCCGACTAGCTTTCGCTCTTTGTCGCTCTAATTCAGCTGCTTTTCTTTCGTTCTGCTTCTCCGCAAATCTCTGAGAAGCTAATTTTCTATCTATCCCAGATTTTTGGGCTTCCACCGATAAAATTTCCTTCAACTCGTTGACAGATTTGAGGAGTTGAGAATTTTGCGTACTTTAAAATTCTGCTCAATGCTGTTCAAAGTACTTCTCGTACTCGCAATACTTGATAACAATGAATTTCATCAGAGAAAATAGTTCACGTAATTCAATGGCTTTCGGTGATCGCATCTGCATAAAAAGCCCTTCGAAATCTACGGCATCCAAAATATAATAACTTTTTTGAGGATTCAACTCGTCGTTAACTGTTCTGTATTCAACTTCTTCATTTTTCCTCAATAATCGTGTCACTTGCCACTTTTTCTGGGAATATGTTCCGGTATAGCCAAGCCAAATCAGCAAATCTTCCGTCAATTTCACATGCTTGACCACATTGATATTCCAAAAGAATGCATTCCGTCGATCATGTTCGATATCAATGTTGAATTTACGGCAAATATCTTTCAAGTCAACCTTCACTAGACTTTGAGACAATTGTTTCACATCAAAATCACGAATTACTTTCATGAGAGAAGACATTGTTAAGCGCTCGACTGCGAAGCAATAACTGAATATTATCATCGCAAGTATTTGACATAAAAGTTTTCAAATTTGGTGAGGGGAGGAAGTCAGGTGATTCATGGAAATCGTCAACTTTCATTTCGAATGTGCGACGCGTCGAGTTGTGTCTCATATGCGCGACGCTATCAGTCTACTAGCATCTCACTTGCGTGAGGCGTCGAGTTGTGTCTCATATGCGCGACGCTATCAGTCTACCAGCATCTCACTTTGTTTGAGACTGCCCTGTAGAGGAACTTTTAATATTGTTACTATGCAACAAAAAATCTATTGAAAAAAAAATGTGATGAAAACTGTCATTGTAAAAATAAAAAGAATTGTCATTATATTGAAAATATAACATCTTTCGTACCGAATTGAATTATTATAATATATACAGTCCACTAAAATAGTACAACAAATAAATTGAGGAGATCAGCTAAACATTGGTCCAGACGAGCAGGATATTTGGAAGCTGAAAGTAAGCGTGAAGAGGACGAGGGTGTGCCTAGAATTCCTACAAGCTCCATTCAAGGGTTAAGGTCAGTCATCAATTCCTCATTGGTTCCTTCACCAAACCATATTTACCAATTTCCTATACCTATTCCCATTTCCTATCATATCCCAATTTACAAAGAGAGTTTGAGTTCCTTTTTCGATTTGTATCATTGCCTTTGAAATGGTTGAAGAATTGAATTCTCTCAAAATCAGAAGAGGTCAAATAAAAGGAAAAATTACTCGCTTTCAAACGTTTCTCCGATCTTTGGATGCGGATAATTTGGATGAAAATAATATCAAGCAATTAGAATTGAGAATACATAATATTGAACATTGCTTGGATGAATTCAGTAGAATCCAGTCTGAAATAGAATCAATTGAACAAATTTCTGCAGAAAATGATGACAGAGAAACGTTCGAAAATTTATATTTTACAGTGCTTGCTGAGGCAATAAATATTAAAGACAATTTTCATAAACATCCCAATAATGATTTTATTTTCGTTGATGAGGTACATCCACAAACAAATTTTGCAAGAAGTAATAATTCAATAGATCATTCTTTAGTGAAATTGCCCACAATAAAGTTACCATATTTTGATGGTAACTACCAAAACTGGTCTGAATTTCGGGACGCTTTCAAGGCTTTGGTTGATGATAATATGTCACTTGCTCCAATTCAAAAATTTTATTACTTGAAATCTTCTCTTGGTAAGGAATCTTCAGAAACTATCAAATCAATTGAAGTCACCTCAGTCAATTATGATGTGGCTTGGAAAATACTGATGGAACGTTATGAAAATAAAAGTCTCATGATTCATAACCATCTTAAAGCAATTTTTGAACATCCACCGCTCAAGAGAGAATCATACCTTGAATTGAGACAACTCTATGACTCCACTATCAAACATTTGCGATCTCTAAAATCTTTAGGAGAGAATACTGATGATTGGGATCGATTAATAATATACATTTTATGCTCTAAGTTCGATAGTTCAACTAGGCGTGACTGGGAATCTTTTAAATTCAAAGGTGAATTACCTAGTATGCAAGATATAAATCAATTTCTAAAAGAAAAATGTGAAATTTTGGAGAAATTGGAAATAAATATGTGTGACATAAATAAAACTGCACACATCAAAAAACATTCAAGTCATAATTTTGTTTCGAACAATAATAATAATTGTCAATTTTGCAATGAAGCACATCTAATCTATAATTGTAATTTTTTTTTGAAACTCCCTATCGAACAGCGCATTGCACAATTGAAAATTAAAAAGCTGTGTTTGAATTGTTTCAAAAAATCTCATTCTTCTTGGAATTGTAAGGCGAAAAGGTGTATAAAATGTAACAAGCCCCACAATTCATTAATTCACATAAAAAATCCCGATTCAAATGAGAAAACAGTTAGTGCTGTCACTTCAAAACAAGAAAAGTCAAGTGAACTGTCAAATGAAAGTGTTTTTTTAGACACAGAAAGATCACCTCGAATGCTTTCTGATTCCATTCCTTCAGCAAGTGAATCAACTAATTGTAATATTTGGGAGCGCAGTGAAAATTTTGATACAGGGTGTTATAATATTTCTGAAAATAAAAATATTTTAGAACCGATTGGACAGGTATTGTTGTCAACTGCCCTAGTTTATGTGATAATTGGAAATTGCAAATATACAGGGCGTGCTCTTTTAGATGGAGAATCACAAAGCAATTTCATAACAGAAAAATTCTGTAAAAAATTGAATATTGATAAAGTACAATTGAATCATTTGGTGAAAGGAGTGGGACAAGTCTCAATGAATTTGACAGAACAAGTGAACATATGTGTTATGTCTAGAAAAAATAACTTTTGTTCAAATATCAATTGTTTAGTTATCGAAAGAATAACTGATAAACTCCCAGTGATTTCTTTTGAAAAAAAATCATTGTCTATTCCAGAAGGTTTCTTCTTAGCAGATCCCTCTTTCAATATATGTCATGATATAGATTTACTATTGGGATCTCACATATTTTGGTCAATTTTGACAACAGGTCATTTGAAAATGGGTGAAAATAAGCCAGTCCTCCAAAATACCGAATTGGGTTGGGTTTTGGCTGGCAATCTGACTTTTTCTCACTGCTCTCAAATGTCATTTGTCAATCATAATTTAATAGATGATTCCACGAATGATGAGATTTCTAAATTTTGGAATATTGAGGAGGTCAAGAATACAGCTAGAATAATGTCCGAAGATGAAAAATATTGTGAATCTCATTTCAAAGAAACTACCAAACGAGATACAAAAACTGGCAAGTTCATTGTTAACATTCCCTTCAAAAAATCGGTTGCATTACTGGGTAATTCCAGAAACATGGCTCTCAAGCGATTTTTTTCACTTGAAAATAAACTCAGGGCAAATAAGGAACTGAAAACAGATTATATCAATATTTTGGAAGAATATATAGACCTTCAGCATATGTCAGAAGTTACTGAAGATCATTCAAATGAGCAGGAGTATTTTCTTCCTCATCATGCCGTTTTGAAACCGTCAAGCATCACAACTAAATGTCGCGTTGTCTTCGACGCTTCTGCTGAAACCGATTCAGGACTTTCTCTAAATGACACCCAACATGTGGGTCCAATTTTACAAAGAGATCTTTTCTCTATATTGTTGAATTTCAGAACTCATAAGTATGTGTTGACAGCAGATATTTCTAAAATGTACAGAATGGTATTAGTAGATCCTGCACAGAGTAAATATCAAAAAATATTTTGGCGTAGGCATCCAAATGAAAAATTGAAAATCTATCAGTTGAATACTGCAACATTTGGTACTTCTTCTGCTCCTTATCTTGCTATCAAATGTTTGATGCAGCTCGCCAAAGATAATCAAAAGAAGTATCCTCTTGCTAGCAAAGTGATAGCAGAAAACTTTTACGTTGACGATTTATTAACGGGGGCCGATTCAGTATCGCAATTATTGGAAATTCAAAGGGACGTTTCTTCAATTTTATTGACGGCAGGTTTCGAATTGAGGAAATGGCTTTGTAATCAGCCTCAAATTATAAATGAATTCTCAGTAAATTCAGATTTACATGCCAGTGTTTTACAAATCGGAGATTCTGATAACAAAACTCTGGGTGTGTATTGGATCCCTGCAGCAGACGAAATCCGATATAAAATATGCGAATTTGAAAATAACACACTGAATTTTACGAAACGTAAGATTCTATCCATAATTTGCCAAATATTCGATCCTTTAGGATTATTGGGACCTGTTATAACTATTGCAAAAATATTTATGCAAAAATTATGGTTATTAAAAATAGATTGGGATCAAGAAATTCCTCAGAATATTTTTTTGAAATGGCACGATTTCCAGCAAGAATTGAGTGATTTGAACAACTTGAGAATTCCAAGATGTTCTGTATCATTCAAAAAGGTTGTGATTGAATTACATGGATTTTCTGATTCGTCTGAGAGGGCATATGGATGCTGCATATATGTAAGATGCTCAGACTCTTCTGGCAACATTTCATGTAATCTACTTTGTTCTAAGTCAAGGGTGGCTCCATTGAAACAAATCAGTATTCCCCGGCTAGAATTATGTGGAGCTCTGCTTCTGGCTAATTTGGCAGATAAAGTGGTACAGTCGTTCGGTGTACAGTTTACCAATAAATATTACTGGACTGATTCGACTATTACTTTGGCATGGTTGAGAGGTGATCCAACAAGGTGGAAAACCTTTGTTGCTAATAGGGTTACAGAAATTAGTTCTCTAACAGAAATAAATAATTGGAACTTCGTTGAATCTGAAAACAATCCTGCTGATATAATTTCAAGAGGTATGTATCCTAAAAATCTCATAGATTCAAACTTATGGTGGCACGGTCCAACTTGGTTGAGTAAAGAAAAAAATCACTGGAATAATAAAAATGTTCCTTTTGAATTCGAAATTCCAGAGCAAAAAACTAAAATATTATCATTAATTACAATATCAGATAACAATTTCATTACTTTATTGATTAATAAATACTCATCATTCGAAAGGTTACAAAGGGTATTAGCATATATTTTACGTTTTTTAGGCAATTGTAAAAATGGTCAAAAACGATTTGGCCCACTCAGTCCGGAAGAAATGGAAAAATCTTTGGAAATTCTGATCAAAACTGTTCAAATTGAGTCTTTCCTAAGTGAATACAATGATCTTTCAGCTGGTAAACCATTATCAAAAAAGAGTAAAATTTTATCATTGAATCCATTCTTACATTCTTCTCTTATACGAATAGGAGGTCGTTTAGAGAATAATGAAAGTATGAGTTTTGACACGAAACATCAAATTATATTGCCCAGTAAAAATAAATTAACTGATTTGATTTTGATTCATGAACATAAGCGTTTGTTGCATTGTGGTGTTCAACAGTTGCTTTTTTCTATAAGACAAAAATATTGGCCTATATCTGCCAGAAATTCCTGCAAAAAGATCGTGAAGGGTTGCATAGTTTGTATAAAGGCCAAACCTAAGGAATCAACATATCTCATGGGAAACCTACCAAATCATAGAGTGAACTGTTCTTTTCCTTTCGAGAACGTTGGTATAGATTATGGTGGCCCCTTCACAATCAAAGACAGAAAACTTCGAGGTGCAAAAAATATTAAAGCTTATATTTGTCTTTTTATATGTTTGAGTACAAAAGCTGTACATTTGGAGCTGGTTACAGACCTCACCACCGAAGCCTTCCTTGCAGTATTAAAACGGTTTATCAGTAGACGCGGAAAACCATGCAACATATATACTGATAATGGTTCCAACTTCATTGGAGCAAATAATGATTTGGAAAAAATTTATAAGTTTCTCAACAAAGAAAGTGAAAATATAGCCAATAAACTTGTTGATGAGCGTGTAAAATGGCACTTTATTCCTGCGAGATCTCCCACCTTCGGTGGAATCTGGGAGGCTGGCATAAAAAGCGTAAAATTTCATTTGAAAAGAATTATGGGTAATGTTTCATTGAATTATGAGGATTTTTCAACTGTTTTGATGCAGGTCGAGGGAATTCTCAACTCTCGACCATTATATCCCATGTCATCCGATCCCGGAGATCTGACTGCCTTAACACCTGCCCATTTTTTGATTGGTCGTCCATTAACCAATCTTCCGGAAGCCGATATGCAGCATGTTCCTGATAATCGACTGAAGAGGTTTCAACGCTTGCAATCCATGGTACAACATTTATGGACTCGTTGGCAGAAGGAGTATCTGAATGAGTTACAGACTCGTGTCAAATGGAAAAAGAACTCAAGCGATTTACTTAAAGTTGGGTCACTAGTGTTGATCAAAAATGATAACGCTCCTACATCTACTTGGCAACTTGGCAGAATAACGGAACTTCACCCTGGAAATGATGGCGTCGTCCGTGTTGTAGACATCAAAGTTTTTAATGGCATTCTTCGTCGTGCAGTAACCAGAATTTGTGTTTTACCGATAGAGACTTGAATATAGTCATCTTTTGTTATTTTACAAACTTATTGAAAGCAATAGTTTCAAGGCCGGCGGTATGTTTGAGACTGCCCTGTAGAGGAACTTTTAATATTGTTACTATGCAACAAAAAATCTATTGAAAAAAAATGTGATGAAAACTGTCATTGTAAAAATAGAAAGAATTGTCATTATATTGAAAATATAACATCTTTCGTACCGAATTGAATTATTATAATATATACAGTCCACTAAAATAGTACAACAAATAAATTGAGGAGATCAGCTAAACACACTTGTGCGACGCTGTATTCAATTTAATTACAGCGTCTCATATGCGCGACGCTATCAGTCCACTAGCATCTCACTTGCGCGAGGCGTCGAGTTGTGTCTCATATGAGCGACGCTATCAGTGTACTAGCATCTCATATGCGCGACGCTATCAGTCTACTAGCATCTCACTTGTGCGACGCTGTAATCAAATTGAATACCCATCCAAGTTCATCAGGACAAAAATTGTTTCTCATGGTACAAAAATCCTCAAAAATGAAGTAATAGGTGTTCTACATATCGGACAATTTTCACATTCAATAGAACAATCAACACAGCATGCTAAATGTTTACATGGCATGAATACAACTTTCATTTCATTTTCCAAACAAATTTTACAAGTATAACGCTGATCTGTCGTATCTGATGGAGATTGGATGTTTTTAAATTCGAAATTCGGATTTTTAAGTTTCCAAAATTCACATTTATCATGGTAGATTTGATGTTGAACCCAAATTTCATCTTCAGGCATCCACTCTTTCACCTCAAGTCCGCAGTAAAAACACTTGACTCGATCACTTCTGCCGGTATAGAAGAATCCTGCCTCAGCTAGGTCATGTGGTTTTTGATGAAGAGCGACCGGCCAATCGTCGAATGTCTTTATTCGAGCCTCAAAATTAGCTTTATCTTTATATACGGGGCGTCTTTTTCGTCTCACATACTCCCCCTCTTCATCGAAAAATGTGCAATCAGGTTGCCATCTGAAATGATCCATCAGAGGGTCATCTCCAACCTCCCATCTAAACCCTTCAATGTGACATTTTGGGCACACAACTAAATCATCTCTACCAGTATAAATGAATCCAGCATCAGCGAGTTTATCTTTTGGGAATTCAGACCTCCAATCACGAAAAGTTTCAAGTCTATCGACATAGGTGTTGAAATTCACTTGCATTCTAGCTTCCACCTCCATACTGTTTGCAGTACACAACTAAAATGAAACGCAAGATGTCCTCTAATATATTTATTCACATTTTTTTCTATCAAAATCAATTGAAACTTTATCTCTGATAAAATACATACATTCACGCATACAATAGCTTTCACAACTAGTACATAAATCACATAAGGCATATATAATACTTTCTGAATCTGAAGTACATTGTTTGGAAATTTTGGCAGCTGTTTGCAAAAAATTTGGGTAATATTCGTAAAATTTCATTTTTGACAACATGCTGAATTTTTTGGTAATCAGATAATCTAATTGCAAAATTTCATACACATCGCTCTCCAACAAATGAAACGTTTCAATGTCTTTGGATATAACGCACAACTTCATATCTTCGCTGCACTTCAAAGTGATGTGGATGGAGTCACCGCAATCTAGGGTCATGGTCGCAGCAGGAGTATCCGATAATCTGCTCAGCAAATTGATGAATACACTCCACTCGTAGGTATTGAAGGACATTTGGTAATCAGCGTTCAGCGAATACACCATCTTGACAGCTGGTTCGAAACCTCGTGCAGGACTAAGGCCACAATGCAAGTTGAATAAATTTGCACCAGAGTTGAACACTGAGTTGAGTATATAGAAACGTTCACATTTGATGGCTTCTTGGTAAATTTGGCAGACACGTTCCAATTCGCCATCATAGTCAAAGTGGTCGGAGGAACCGTAATCAGAAGTTGGTGACTCACTACGCTCTTCAGGCATGATTGCTAGAAACTGATCATAATTCATCAAATCAA
This sequence comes from Zygogramma bicolorata, assembly GCA_032362365.1. Lineage (NCBI taxonomy): Eukaryota > Metazoa > Arthropoda > Insecta > Coleoptera > Chrysomelidae > Zygogramma > Zygogramma bicolorata. The sequence continues at coordinate 59,551 of JAVJAQ010003134.1, read as the reverse complement.
AATGAATTTATACCATCGAGTGCACATCCGGCTATTGATTGGTTTGAAAGGCCCTCATGTAACTGAATATTTGTGCTTGTTTTCCTTTTTGTTTTGAACCTTTCATCACTAACATTTCCGTTCTTTCGGCTGCTAGCTCCAAATGCTGTTCTGTCAGCCAATGGCTTATTTCATTCATGGCTCCCTCTATTCGATCTCTTGCCTCTTTTGCGTTTTTTGTCCTTATTACTAGAGCAAGATCATCTGCAGGTAGCCGCAAGATCCCGTCGTACACTATATTCCATAGTGTTGGTCCCAGAACTGAACCTTGCGGTACTCCTGCCCACACTCTCACCGTTTCATCTCCTACCTGGACATACCTCTCTTTCAGGTATCTCTGTATGATATTTATTAAGTATTGGGATACTCTTTTCTCTTTCAATGCCTCAAAAATTTTTTCCCAGCTCACTGAGTTGAATGCATTTTTGATGTCCAAGGTGGCTAGTATGCACCATCGTTCTCTGCTTCGTCGCGCTATCTCCTGTACTCGTTGAACCGCCATTATTGTCGACTTGCGTTTTCTGAAGCCAAACTGCTGCTCTGATATGCCGTCCATTTCATCCAGTTCCTCTACTAGCCCCTCCCGTATCATTGTTTCATACAGTTAACATGATGTTGTCAGAAGGCAGATCGGTCTATATGATCTGGGGTCTTCTACCGGCCTGTCACCCTTCAGCAGCAATACTGCCTTCGCCACTTCCCAGCAAGAAGGGAAGTCCTGTTCCTTTAAGAGTTCATTCATGACGGACATTGTTACCTCTGGGGTTTCATCCACAGCGGCTTTCATCATTTCCGTGGCTATCCCGTCTAGGCCTGGGGATTTTCCTTTTTTCAGTCTGCCGACAGCTGCCAATATCTCATTTCCAGCTTTCGTTCTTGGGGGATTGAAGGTGTTTTGAAGCCACTCTGTATCCATCTCCCCATATATCTTTCTCTAGTTTTTCACATAGTGACCTCCATGACTCTCTTCTCGCTCTTCTCATAGCACTTGTTAGTTCCTTCCGAGCTGTTTTCAGATTCCGGCGAAGTGTTTGTAGTGTGGTCTCTGGAGTATCTGGTATCCTGTTTGCTCTTTGCAACCTTCTCCTCGTTGTGATAGCGTCTCGTCTATAGTTCTGTATCTCCTCATTCCACCAGTACGGTGTCATATTGGAACTCTTTCCCATACTACTCATTTTTGCATTTTTCAGTAATGCTGTCAACCCTTCTGCCGTTGGTCTCTCCTTCGCATTTCTCCATTTAGTGACATTTTCTTTCCAGCATCTTCTGAAGTTGATCTCTTCGAATATTTCCTGATGTTTCTCATTTCTCCCTTTTTCCCTCTTATTTAATATGTCTTCTATTTCAAAGAATATGTAGCGGTGATCACTGAGAGATTCATCTTCCAACACTTCCCACCCTCTGTTTTTTTTTCGGCGTTATTTTTGTGGCCAGTGTGAAATGACTGTGATTCATTTCTAATAAAGGTTGGTTTGTTGCCGTTATTTAAAATTGTCAGGTCGTTTTCCACTATCCACTCACAGATCTGTATTCCTCTCTGATCTGTCTGGGGCGAATACCACTCCGCTGCTTTGGCATTAAAATCGCCCGCCACTATTACTTCCCAGGTGTCGCCCGCAATTTTTTCTCCTATATCCTGAAGTATTTTATTGAATCTGTTCAATCCCGAGTTGGGGGAGCAGTAGCAGCTAAATACTGTCACATGTTTCAGTTTTATTGCCACTTATCCCTCGCCTCTGGTTATTTTGAATACTTCTAGTTTTCTATTAACCATGTAAACGGCTGCATCACCTTTCAGGTGTGTAATCCATCCATTCCTCTTGCTGATATTCTCGTTTGGTTCACTGATTTTCATTATGTCTGCCTTCTTTTCTGTTGCCACGGCGTATGCTATGTCATGTGCAGCCTTGCAGCGGTTCAAGTTTACTTGTAGGAGCTTGAAGGTGTTGCCTTATTTTCCTCTCCTCCGCCGGTGCCTGTAGAGTTACCTCTGGTCCCTCTGTTTCCCAGCCTCCGTTTTGTGAGCGCCCTCCTGTACGATCTGCATCTCGTTGTATCCGCCCTGTGTCCATCTTCGTTACAGTTCGGGCAGTGTTCTCCCTCTTCTGTACAATCCTTTGCTCTATGCCCTTCCTTGCCGCATTTTCAGCACATCCCTGCCTTCTTTGGGTCCTTGCAATCATTTGTTCGGTGTCCGAATCTCCAGCATCCCGAACATTGCTGTACCGGAATTCGTTCAGTGATTTGACACCCGACCCATCCTATCCTTACGGTACCAATCTTAAGGAGTTTTTCTACCATCTCCCTGGATGTTATTATTGTCGCATTTTGTCGGCCTCCATATGCCGGTCTGATGGATTTTCCAACAATTTCTCCTTTGGCATCCCTTGTCTCTTTTCTTAGCGTTTCTACCATTTCTTCCAGTGTGGTTACCGCATCCATCCCCCTCACATGGGGGTGCGTTGTCCTTCCTCGGTTGTGCCTTACTGTAACCTGTGGATTCATTTTCGTTTTTATGTTCTTTAACAGGTCTGCATACGAATTATTTTTTGCTTTCACTATAAGAGCTTCCGTTTCTTTTCCTTTTCATTTCCTGTTTGTTCGCTTCCTTCAGTTATTTTTGGGGTCGCTTCTGGTTTTTTGCTGTTTCGTGGTGTATACCCTACTACTTCCATCCCAGTTCCTCCGAATACATATTCCAGCATTTTCTTGATACCCGTCCATATGGGTACCGCTAGCCTCTGTCTTCCTCTTTTTATCATTTTATCCCTCAATTGAAATACATTATTGTGAGTTTCTCCATCTGTGTCCCTGACTTTCACGTAAGCTATCCTCGTGTGTTTTTTGGCCTCTCTTCCAGTTTTCTCCGATTCGTACTTGACGTATAGGAAGTCTTCTTCTTCCTCCCCTTCTACCCTTTCTACTAGTTCGAGGTATCTCATTTTGAACACCTTCCCAAATCCGGACTCATATTTGTCCTCAGGCCTTGTAAACAGTACGATGTCCATCTCGCCGGGTTCCCATATGGGATTTTCCTCTCTCTCTGTTACTATCTCGTAGGCTTCTGGTGGCCAGTTTTCCGTCATCAATTCAGCCAGTTCCTCAAAAGTGCTTCCTCTGCTGACTGCTTCCTTTATTTTCTGTGCCAGCCTGGTGCCATCTATGTCCTCTTCCCCAGTATGGCAGCCTATTTCTTTGTATTATTTTTCATTTCGGATGTTCTGTTCCACCTGCGTTTCTGCGTCTTTATATGTTCCCTGGTTCTGCCTTGTTTTGTTGCTATCGTCCATTCGATTCTCCAGGGTCGGGGCTTCCGTATCTTGGGTATTTGGGTGTATGGCTTTCCGTTGTTCAGTTTCTTCCCCATTCGCCTTTTCCCTTTTCTCACTTTTTCCTTCTTGGTTATTAATTTTTTTCCCCAAGTATTTTCCTAATTCCCTCTTTGTGGCCTCTTCCTCCCTGAGCACTTTCTGGAGAAGTCCATTCATATCCTTTATACCCTTTTTCATCTCCAACTTAGTGTTAGGCCAGAGAGTTTCGTATTTCACCATTTCTTCCATTCTGGTGCTCATATTTTTGATGGTTTTCCCGAGTTTCCGAAAGATGTCCGACATCTCTTCTTTTGTGGGAGTTTCCACTCTCTTTCTTTCTTCGCTTCTCTTACCTAGCACATCTCCTAGCTCAGTTGCCACAGTCCAGGTAGTCTTCTGATGGTGTTGTTGGGTTTCAGCTTCATCCTCGTCCGCATCTCTACCGAAGTCGAGTTCCCTTCTTGGGGTGAAGAAAGGAGTGTTTATACTATCCTCTGGCGTCTCCACTTGAGCTTGTCTTTCCTTCGTCTCCGCTATTTTCTTGGGAGTGCTGTATGGTGTCTGCGGCTCTTCGTATGATATTGTGCTCGACTCTCCTGCTCCCGCGTCGTGTTTCCTTTTGTCTTCCATATTTTCTCCCCCACCTTTTATAATTGGGGATCTCTTAGCTTCTTCTAGTGAAGGCATCCTTTTCGGTTTCTTCAATCTCAAATATTTTATTATCTTCCATTTTTGTTTCCACAAGTCGCTGAGGATTGTTCGGCCCACCCCTGCAGAGCCCCGCATGCAGGGGTAAGGCAAAATCCCCCCTTGGTCGCCATTTCCAGGGGGCATCTCTTGAGACACACTTAATCACCCCTGTGCCATGCGTCCCTTCGGCGCGATGGTGCTACACCTTGGGATTGGGGAACGCGGTGATCTTCCTCTCGTTCCACCCACGTTTGTGAGCGAGCGGGAGGAAGACTGGAAGATAAGAGGATGCAGCCGCCTCCCCTGCATCCTGTAGTGAGAAGGTGAGTGACCCCTAGCCCTCGGTTGCCCTAATAGCGTCGGGGTCGGAAAAGAACAAGAGTTGGCCAAGGATGGCCGATAGGACGGAAGAGAAGTTATCTTACGCAAGACGAGTTGAAGAATGGTAAGATAGGCTGGAGAAATCCCAGAGTCCGCCAAACCCTGCATACCAGATGTGTTTCTCCCAGAGGTTTTTTATCGAGGACTCCTCCTTTAGATCCGTTGAGATCTGTAAGAGACAAATCCGCCAACGAGTAGGCACCCAACGATCTTGCCGGTGGAGAGGCTATTGTCTTCGCTTCACATCGGCCTGAGAAAGGAACGAGTTGCCCCTTAACCCAACACAAACACCTGTTTTTTTGGGCGGTGAGTGTGTCCAAGTCTCTAGGACAATACCTAACCGAACCCAACCTAACATAATCCCAATGACTATTCGATTCCAGAACTGAAAACGATTTTTCCCTGTATGTTAGTGTTTCCGAGATATGTAACGAGAATAAAATTTTTCGATACATTGTTATTGATCAGTGCGATTATTGTGTTATCATTCAGCACTACACTCTATTTCTGACCGTAAGTATAGTTCTTCTGCCACAAATTAGTCCTAAGATCTTTTCCTTTAGTCCGCATGCGCTGTAGATTCCGGCTTCATATTTCGGATCGCGAGTGTATGTACCACGGAACCTTGAACTCGGGAGGAAGGAAGCGAATTGTCAGTTGTCGAGGAGTCTTTTCCGATCTCTCAGAGAGAGAGTTTTTGTAAGCGCTGAGCGATAAGAAAGAATTTCAGACAGTATAATTTATCTTATTTAAATTAATTGAATCATCTTTCCATTATTAGTTCTACACGGAGGTTATTATAATGTGTTTTATTACTGTTCAGTGAAATAGTATATTTTTGAGAATTTTTGAGAAGTTGTGAATTTTGAGGTTAAAGGCCGTGTGTGAATTTAATAATCGGAAGTTTTCTTTCCCGAACAGTTTCCTTGGAATGTTTTGTTTCTCAAATTGAGTAGTGACATTCCACAAAATTTTTCATTTGTTCTTTGGATTCTGCGTTTTCATATATTTTCAGGTTTCCATCCTCATCTGCCACGAGGAATCAGAAGTTGGTCCCAGGAACAATCTAACCAGGATAATCTGTCTCTGTAGAACTGTCTGCAGTTTTCCATCGGCCTGAAGGATAAGGTGAGTAGGAATTCTTTTTGCTACATTTTTTGTGTTTCATTTTATCTGAGAATATTCTACTCATCTCATCTCAGGGTTGTTCCTGGTATTGAGATCATTCTGTATTGTGTCCTTTCAGAAGAGAAATATCTGTCAGTTGGAATATTAAGAATATTAAGGAATTTGTGGTTCTTCCAAATTTGAAAATTTCCCCATAAGACAGATATTTCTTAAGTTATTTGTGAAAACGCCGAATTCTTGGGAAGCCTTCTTGTGTCTGAATTCTTCTGATCGCTGGGCGATTAATATCTACCTTCAGTGGATTTATGAGGAAAAGTTTATGCAATATATTTTGTGTAGAAATCATTAGAGCTTTGGTATCTATTGTTGAAAAAAATTACTAGTTTCTAACTCCTGAGATTTGATTCCTATATTTGTTTATATTTGTACTCATAAATACCTGTGTTAAGAATTTATAAAATTCTTCATTCTGTAAAATTATATTCAATATCTGGATAGAAAGGCATCTGTATTTTTTCGGTACACCCAAGAACGAGGTACTTGAATTTTGAATCGTAACTCCTGCTCATTTGTTCGATTTCCTTTCACGCTCAACACCTGGCATCTGGAATTGGAGTTCAAGGAAACAAAGGGTACTCACCTTACTCCTGTCATCGAAACGAGGGAGCCCCACCTTCCCCGACAGAACACGGTCTCTAGAGAACCACTAGCTGCCTCCGTAATAAGGGAGACTCACCTTACTCCTGTCATCGAAACAAGGGAGCCTCACCTTCCTAGTCAGGACTAAGAGCCAGTAACAGGAGATCAGGCCTCATTAATACCATTATTGTGCCTATCCAGGTTATAGTCAGGTATCCATTAAAGGATTAAAATTTGTTATTTGATTTTTATTGCTTCCCTTTATAGTTGCAACCCTATGAATACGAAGCAGTAGATAATTATATAGATGGTCTGTTGATTAATTATAAATATTATTCAGATATATTACTAAGATTATAATAATTAACTGTTGCTTCTGGCGCCCTTCTCTGTGATCAGTAAAAGTCCAGATTACTCAGAATTGACTCCTTAAATTTGAAATATTAATTCTGAGGGAAACCCTTACTTACACCCTGTTGCTCTAAAAATAACTATTGAAAAGTAATTTTGTTATAGATATTACGTTTTTTGTGTGAAAAGATATATTTCAAATTTGATGAGTTTTCGCAATGGAAGATGCTGTCAGAGAGTTCAACGCCAAATTTGGAAGCTCTACGAGAAAGTTGTTTTTTTCGAGGAAAACCTAACCTAACGTTAACCTAAGTGACTCACCTAACATAACCCCTTTGACATTTTTCGGACCGAAAATAGAAAAAAGATTTCCTTCAGAATGCAAACAGAGCAGTGTCTAACCTAACCTAACACAACCTAACCTAACATTACCTTACCTAACCTAACATAACATAACCTAACCTAACCCAACCTAACATAACTCCCATGAATATTTGATTCCAGCACTGAAAACGATTTTTCCCTGTCTGTTGGTTTCCGAGATATTACTTTTTTGTGTGGAAAAAAAATTTTCAAATTCGATGATTTTTCGCAATGGGAAATGCTGACAGAGAGCTCTTCACCAAATTTGGGAGCTCTACGAGAAAGTTGATTTTCTCGAGAAAAACCTAACCTAACCTTAATCTAAGTTACTTACCCAACATGACCCCCTTCGACTATTTTCGGACCGAAAATTAAAAATAGATTTCCTTCAGAATGCAAACAGAGCAGTGTCTAACCTAATTTAATCTAAAATGATCCCTTCGACTATTTGATTCCAGAACTGAAAACGATTTTTCCCTGTCTGTTAGTTCCCGAGATATTACGTTTTTCATGTGAAAAAATATATTTCAAATTTGAAGAGTTTTCGCAATGGAGAATGCTGCCAGAGAGCTCGTCACCAAATTTTAGAGCTATACGAGAAAGTTGATTTATTCGAGGAGAACCTAACCTAACCTAAGGGACTAACCTATCATAACCCCTTTGACTATTTTCGGACCGAAAATGGAAAATAGATTTCCTTTAGAATGCAAACAGAGCAGTGTCTAACCTTACCCAACCTAACATAACCCCTTTGACTATTTGATTCCAGAGCTGAAAACGATTTTTGCCTGTCTGTTAGTTTCCGAGATATTACGGTTTTTTATGTGGAAAAATATGTTTCAAATTTGATGAGTTTCCGCAATGGAGAATGCTGACAGAGAGCTCTTCACCAAATTTTGAAGCTCTACGAGGAAGTTTATTTTTTCGAGGAAAACCTAACCTAACCTTAACCTGAGGGATTAACCAAACATGAACCCTCTGACTATTTTCGGACAGAAAATGGAATATTGATTCCCAATAAAATGCAAACAGAGTAGTGTCTCACGTGCAGATTCAAGGACTGATAACGATTTTTCTCTGTCTCTGTTAGTTTCCGAGATATTACGTTTTTTCATATAAAAAACTATACTTCAAATTTGATGAGTTTTCGCAATGGAGAATGCTGTCAGAGAGATCGTCACCAAATTTGGGAGCTCTACGAGAAAGTTGATTTTTTGAGGAGAATTATTCAGAGGTTTAATAACCCCTTCGACTTCATTTGGACCGGAAGTGGAAAATATATTTCCTTCAAAATGCAAACAGAGCAGTGACCAACCTAACCTGACCTAACATAACCCCTCAGACTATTTGATTCTAGAACTGAAAACGATTTTCTCCTGCTTGTTAGTTTCCGAGATATTACGTTTTTTATGTGAAAAAATATATTTCAAAGGACCCCGCACTAATCTTATGGAAAACCGGTTTCGGTGAAAATCGCTGAAATTTCAATATGATGTCGCCCATGCCATCCTGAATAAAAGTTATCATTGCGCCAACTCTCTGAATGCCCGCGTTTGGATTCTACAGGGGGTCAAAGTTCGATATTTTGACGATTTTTCAAAAAATCCGGAATTTCATTTTCATTGTATCGATCTGAATTTTTATAATGGAATAGTCCACAATATGTGCATCAAAAAGTTCAAATGACAAAAGTTTCTAGAATCAAAACTGGCGGGTATACAGAGGGTTGAACTTTGTTTTTGGTAATTTTTATCGAACTTTTTTTGAGAAAATATTCGTTTTCCTGCAGATCCATGTGCAATTGATGTTACTTACAGTACATAAGAGGGCGATCATATTTTGCATTTGAACTAACCATCTAACTTTAAATATTTGAAAGGTACGGGGCGATCAAAAATATATTTTCAATTTCGGAAAAATGTATCCCTTTGTATAGTCAGCTTTCACCAATATATTCAGCTGATTTTTTGAAACTATGTAGCTAACATACATACAAATGTGTCAACGTCTGTGCTCATTAATCTGAATCCAAATAAAGTTGCGGCGATGGTCCAAAAAATATGGAGAAGGGATGTTTCGGAATAATTTAGAAATGATTTCTAAAATCGTCCGTGAATTTCTTTTATTTTCTGATATAATGTAGATGAGTTATTATTGATCAAAAAGTTCTACAGTGCCTACCACGCGAATGCCACGGTTTGAATTATACAGGGTTTTGAAGTATAGTATTTCCTTGATTTCTGGAATAATCAATAATTTCTTTGTAACGGAAAATAATATTGTTTACTAGACAAACTTCGAAACATTTCAATGACCAAATTATCTGAAATGAGAATTTATGAATATACAAAGGTTGGTCCAAAAAAAAATTTTTTTTTCAAAAATATAAGTTCAACCCTCTGTATACCCGCCAGTTTTGATTCTAGAAACTTTTGTCATTTGAACTTTTTGATGCACATATTGTGGACTATTCCATTATAAAAATTCAGATCGATACAATGAAAATGAAATTCCGGATTTTTTGAAAAATCGTCAAAATATCGAACTTTGACCCCCTGTAGAATCCAAACGCGGGCATTCAGAGAGTTGGCGCAATGATAACGTTTATTCAGGATGGTATGGGCGACATCATATTGAAATTTCAGCGATTTTCACCGAAACCGGTTTTCCATAAGATTAGTGCGGGGTCCTTTGATGAGATTTCGCAATGGAGAATGCTGTTAGAGAGCTCGTCGCCAAATTTGGGAGCTCTACGATAAAGTTGATTTTTTCGAGGAAAACCTAACCTAACGTTAACCTAAGTGACTCACCTAACATAACCCTTTTGAATTCTTTCGGACCGAAAATGGAAAATAGATTTCCTTCAGAATGCAAACAGAGCAGTGTCCAACCTAACCTAACACAACCTAACCTTACCTTACCTTACCTTACCTTACCTAACCTAACATAACATAACCTAACCCAACCTAACATAAACCCAATGACTATTCTATTCCAGAACTGAAACCGTTTTTTTCCTGTATGTTAGTTTTCGAGATATTACGTTTTTTGTGTAAAAAGATATATTTCATATTTGATGTGTTTTCGCAATGGGAGATGCTGTCAGAGAGCTCGTCACTAAATTTGGGAGCTCTACGAGAAAGTTGATTTTTTCGAGGAAAACCTAACCTAACCTTAACTCAAGTGACTGACCCAAAATAACCACTTTGACTATTTTCGGACCGAAAATGGTGAATAGATTTCCTTCAGAATGCAAACAGAGCAGTGTCTAACCTAAACTAACATAACCCCTTTGACTATTTGATTTCAGAGCTGAAAACGATTTTTCCCTGTCTGTTAGTTTCCAAGATATTCCGTTTTTTATGTGAAGAACCATGTTTCAAAATTGATGAGTTTTCGCAATGGAGAATGCTGTCAGAGAGATCGTCACCAAATTTGGGAGCTCTACGAGAAAGTTGATTTTTTTAAGGAAAACCTAACCCAACCTTAACCTAAGGGATCAACCTAACATAACCCCTTTGACTATTTCCGGACAGAAAATGGAATATAGATTTCCAATAAAATGCAAACAGAGCAGTGTCTCACGTGGAGATTCCAGAACTGAGAACAATTTTTCTCTGTCTCTGTTAGTTTCCGAGATATTACGTTTTTTATATGAAAAACTATATTTCAAATTTGATGAATTTTCGCAATGGAGAATGCTGCCAGAGAGCTCGTCACCAAATTTGGAGCTCTTCGAGAAAGTTGATTTTTTCGAGGGGAACCCTAATCTCACCTTAACCTAAGTGACTAACCTAACATAACCACTTTGACTATTTTTGGATCGAAAATGAAAAAAAGATTCCTCCAGAATGCAAACAAAGCAGTGTCTAACCCTACCAAAGCTAACATAACCCCTTTGACTATTTGATTCCAGAACTGAAAACGATTTTTTTCTGTCTGTTAGTTTCCGAGATATAACGTTTCTAATATGAAAAACTATATTTCAATTTTGATGAGTTTTCGCAATGAAGAATGCTGTCAGAGGGATCGTCACCAAATTTGGGAGCTATACGAGAGAATTGATTTTATCGAAAAAAACCTAACCTAACCTAAGGGACTAACCTAACATCACCCCTCTGAATATTTTCGGACCGAAAATGGAATATTGATTTCCTTCGAAATCCAAACAGAGCAGTGTCTCAGGTGCAGATTCCAGAACTGAAAACGATTATTCCGTGACTCTGTTGGTCTCCGAGATATTTGTTATTTTTTAAAAAATAAATTTTGTATTTATGAGTTTTCGCGATGCAGAATGCTGTCAGAAAGCTCCTCACCAAACTTGGAAGCTCTAGGAGAAAGTTGATTTTCTTGAGGAGAATTATTTAGAGGGTGGATAACCCCTTTGACTTCATTTGGAGCGGAAATGGAAAATAGATTTCCTTCTAAATGCAAAAAGAGCAGTGTCCAACCTATCCTAACATGGACAATTTGATTCCAGAACTGAAAACGGTTTTTTCCCTGCCTGTTAGTTTCCGAAATATCACGTTTTTTCATGTGAAAAAATATATTTCAAATTTGATTAGATTTCGCAATGGAGAATGCTGTCAGAGAGCTCGTCACCAAATTTGGAAGCTTGCCACGCACAAGTGAGTGACAGAAACAATTGCCAAGTTAGTGACAATTGGGTATGCTCGCGACTACGCTGCAGTGGAGAAGGGAGTGGTTCTTTCTCAAATAAATCAGAATATTTTAGTGCCAGGCGCCAGGTTGATGTGACTGCCACATACCCACAATGACCTAGTAATACTATGCCTCATCTACCTAGGATGTATTCAAAATAAAAGACAACTATTTCGTAAAGATCGTGTCACCCTGTATTGCACAAAAATAGCTAACAGATGTTTGTTTACAGATTGGAATTTCCCAAAATTACCCTTGTGACTTAAGTATTTTAATAAATGGTCAATGTCCTAAATTTCACAGTATCATTTCACAAACATTCACAATCCTAAGTTATAGAATAATGCAAATCCCCAAAGGTCAAAATCCTAATTGACACTCAAATCAATTCAACCCAACTCAGTTTCATGATCAACAAATCTGTGGTCAAAAATAATGCTTCAACCAATGTCTGGTTCCCAACAATAGTTTTTTATGAACTGAAATTTCATACTAAAATTCACATAGAAAATCCCTATAAAAATTATAGTATACGAAAAACCCTTATTTGCAATGTATGCTGCGCTTATAATCTTGGTAATTCTTGTTCAATTTATACGAATTATCATGAAAACTCAAATAAGCCAGAGAAGTCCGCAAAACGCAAAGTGTACACTGTGCCGATTACGTTACAAAAGGTAACTCGTCAATTGTAATACTAAAAACGCAGAAAATAATGAAATTCGGTTGTGAAAGCTTGCGTGTCAGTCCAACTGCAGTCCAGGGATGAGACTACACCCCTCAGCTTCGGTTGTTCTAGCAGTAGCTTCAGAAGTTTCAACAATGGGAAACTACAGGAGTCTGGCAGCGTACAGACAGTGATAACTCGTAGTACAGGAACATAGAATAAGGATGGTCCAAATAACTCCTAAGATAGGTTTAGTATCGGTAGATACATCTGCATACTAGGCAATGAAGGTAAATTCCAAATAGAGAGACATAACCTCCTTCGAATCAAATCCTCAGTATCACTCTCAGTGATTGGGGTGATCCATACACCTTTGGTACCCCCAGAAGCACCCTAAAATAATAAAAGGAATGTCACCAATGGCCTTCCGTTTCTGAATGCTAGGTCACCAACTACATATCTTTTCTGGAGTCACAGCCTTGAAAAGGATTTAAGAGGGCAATAATTGTGATGGAATATATCTGCTGTAAGATGAGATTCGACGATGCCCTGATGTCTCAAGAAAAGGGTACTGTGGTATGACGTGAAGTCTCAAAATCCCACCAATGTGGATTATTCCCAAGAAATAACACCTAGAATGGTTTCCAAACTTCTCCAAAAAGGGAATATAATCGAGCCCTAGCCGTTATGGTCCTTGAAATCGAAAATGAATCAATATTCAAATCAACAGGCTAGTGGCAAACTTTCACACAACCATTTCAAAAATATGACAAGACGTCAACCAGTCTCAATTCCGTCAAGTGTCACTCCAGATGACAGACCTAACATTCATCACGAACAACCATCGCGACCTTATCCAAGCTAATGCCAGATAATAATTATTAGCAAACCTAATGCCAAACAATAATTATTACCCATCCTATCAGATTGACGATTTTGAAGAATATCTTACTTTTCTATGGTCTTGCAGCTTTGTACCGCTCGTTGGTAGACACCACCTTCACGAAGTCACATCTGTCAATAGTCCAATCATAACCAACAATTCAAAATTCAACAGCATAAAATGTAAACAATTGCTTAAAGGATGAGAATAACAATAATTGTTCCTGATTTAAGGCAATGGGTGATGACTGATGAGATTTTTAGAGTATGGTAGTTACACAGGCAGCATGAGCAAAAGGTACATTATTCATCCAATCTCAAGAACAGATCAAAATAACTCAACTTACATATTTATAGGAGACAATACGAAGGCAGACTGACTCCAGTTACCAGCAGGTGTTCGTCTCAACCTGGTATTCAACTCTACTTCCTTAATCTGAATATCCGAGGCTATATTACTATAACACATTAAGGAGGAGGTCGAAATATCCGAGGATCCTACTAGCCTTCAGTTTTCTCCTCACAAGGATACTAACCTATAGAAACCCAGATCAATCGTGACATTCTGATGTCCTTCGAGAAAATCTTGATTCCCACCATATTCGTAAGAGTTGAGTTGAAACGTCAGAGCTGACAAGATATATGAAAAAGTGGGGTAATTCTGATACTTCACCAGGTTATATATCTGAAGAATAGTCTCTCAGAAGCAGAAAAATATATGACACTATTTATCTATGAAATTACCGTTACAAGCTCTACGAGAAAGTTGATTTTTTAGAGGAAAACCAAAGCTAACCTCAACCCAAGTGACTCACCTAACATAACCCCTTCGACTATTTTCGGACCGAAAATGGAAGATAGATTTCCTTCAGAATGCAAACAGAGCAGTGTCTGACCTAACCTAACCAAACACAACCTAACACAACCTAACCTAACCTTGCCTAACATAACCTAACCTAACCCAACCCAACATAACCCCAATGACTATTTGATTCCAGAACTGAAAACGATTTTTCCCTGTCTGTTAGTTTCCGAGATATTACGTTTTTTGTGTGAAAAAAAATTCAAATTTGACGAGTTCTCGCAATGGGAAATGCTGTCAGAAAGCTCGTCACCAAATTTGGAACCTCTACGAGGAAGTTGACTTTTTCGAGGAAAACCTGACCTAACCTTAACCTGAGTGACTGACCCAACATAACCCCTTTGACTATTCTCAGACCGAAAATGAAAAATATATTTCCTTCAGAATGCAAACAGAGCAGTGTCTAACCTGATCTAACCTAACATAACCCCTTCGACTATTTGATTCCAGAACTGAAAATGATTTTTACTTGTCTGTTAGTTTCCAGGATATTACGTTTTTTGAGTGAAAAAACATGTTTCAAATTTGATGAGTTTCCGCAATGGAGAATGCTGTCAGAGAGATTGTCACCAAATTTGGGAGCTCTACGAGAAAGGTGATTTTTCCGAGGAAAACCTAACCTAACCTTAACCTGAGGGATTAACCTAACATAACCCCTTTGACTATTTTCGGACACGAAATGGAATATAGATTTCCAATGAAATGCAAACAGAGCCTGACCTAACCTAACACAACCTAACCTAACCATACCTAACCTAACATAACCTAACCTAACCTAACCTAACATAACCCTTATGACTATTTGATTCCAGAACTGAAAACGATTCTCCCTGTCTGTTAGTTTCCGAGGTATAACGTTTTTTATGTGAAAAAATATATTTAAAATTTGATGAGTTTTCGCAATGGAAAATGCTGTCACAGAGCTCGTCACCAAATATGGGAGCTCTACGAGAAAGTTGATTAATTCCGAGGAAAGCCTTACTTTATACTGACTAAATTGAACAAAACCCCTTTGACTATTTTCAGAACGAAAGGGGAAAATGGATGTCCTCCAGAATGCAAACAGAGCAGTGTCTAACCTTACCTAACTTAACCTAACACAACATCTTAGACTATTTGATTCCAGAACTGAAAACGATTTTTCACTATCTGTAAGCTTCCGAGATATTACGTTTTTTATGTGAAAAGATATATTTCAAATTTGATGAGTTTTCGCAATGGAGAATCCTGTCAGAGAGCTCGTCACCAAATTTGGGAGCTATATGAGATAGTTGATTTATTCGAGGAGAACCTAACCTAACCTCAACCTGAGGAATTAACCTAACATAACCCTTTTGACTTTTTTCGGACAGAAAATGAAATATAAATATCCTTTGAAATGCAAACAGAGCAGTGTCTCACGTGCAGATTCCAGAAGTGAAAACGATTTTCCCTGTCTGTTAGTTTTCGAGATATTACGTTTTTTATATGAAAAACAATATATCAACTTTGATGAATTTTCGCAATGGAGAATGCTGTCAGAGAGATCGTCACCAAATTTGGGAGCTCTAAGAGAAAACCTAACCTAACCTTATCCTAAGTGACAAACCCAACATAATCCCTTTAACTATTCGATTTCAGAAATGAAAATAATTTGTAACGTTCTTTATGCGTTACGTGTCACTTTGACGCCGAGTCCAGGTCACGGGTTACCTCTGTTTACCGTGTGAAGTTGTGAAGGTCCACTTGCTCTGGGCAGCTTCAGTGAAGAAGAAAATACTCCAGGTGTCACTATGGTATCGACTAAATCAATGGTGGCCAGTACGGCAGGCTTTAATTGCCGTTCCTGGGTTCAAACCCTGGGTACCTGCGGCTCTTAATTAGGAGTAAAATAAAACAATTGAGTCGAATTACAAATTATATTATAAAAATCCAAAAAATGTCAGGTTATACAATTAGTATCAATGATGGTTGAAACAAATCTATTATTACTTCTACAGGTGGAAGCAACAGCGAAAAAAGTTACGCATTCACCATGCCAAGCTTAACGACTCTTAACGAACAAAGGATCGACTAGGGAACAGACGGTCAGAGGACTACGGCAAACGGTGCGCAAGCGCAAGTTCAAAGCACTGATTCAAAGCTCTAAACACGAGGAGTCGTGGTTCTCAGTTCGTGACGGATAATAACGGTGGTAAAAATTATAAGGGGTGTTTGGCACACGGCTCTTGACAAATTCTAACAACGGTATACTGATAAACCCGGTATAATATAAAAACGCGGGGTGTTCATCACACGGCCCCTTCAAAAATCTATGCAATTCAGTATACTCGAATAATTAGGGTGTTTAGCA
Organism: Zygogramma bicolorata; assembly: GCA_032362365.1. NCBI lineage: Eukaryota > Metazoa > Arthropoda > Insecta > Coleoptera > Chrysomelidae > Zygogramma > Zygogramma bicolorata. The sequence goes on along the minus strand of JAVJAQ010003134.1, from coordinate 43,244 downwards.
CACGGCCTCAAATTAGTAAGGGTGTTCAACACACACGGCCTTCTCATCCAAAATTTATAACAATCCGCTCGGTTTAATAAGGGTGTTTAGCACAAGGCCTTCTATAACATAAAACATTCAAATATCGGAAATACAATAGAAACTGAGGACCACTACCTTTCACCTTAACCTGTTCTCACTTACTTCTGGCTACCGGTTTATTCCAAGCTCTCTTGGACGGTCAGATAGTCGGATTAATATTCGGATATTTTCCCTCGTTTTACTGAGTTCTAACAAGCAGTAAGATGCTCCGGGCTGGAACTGCCTTGATGGATGCTTTCGAGACTATTTGAAATAGCTCTCTACGAAGTTTCCGGTGGTGGGCGAGTGGTGCCCTCTGTCGGCGATATGGTGTAGCAACTTCGTACCGACAGTCTGGCATACTGCAGTTATCTATCGCGACAGAGTCACACTTCGATCCAGTTTGAAAGCGGTGACAATAGAGAAAGTTATTTATTCAAACGGAGCAATAACATAAACGCTTAGTAATTACAGTTGATTCTACCTGACGTACCTTGGAAAAATCAGTAACTTCGTTACACACCCTTCCCACTTCGGAAAAAAAAAGGTGTGAAACAATTTTTTTTTATATTTGCGCCGCCTAAACGGGGAAACAAAATACCTTCTGAGAAACTTATCCTATGCCTGTCTTTAACTTAAACAGATCTTTCAACCCTTTTTTGATACAAAAACAAAACGAAAACCGTTCAGGTGCCTACCCCTTTCAATGGCCGAACCCTTTATTGAGGGGTAAGTACGCCTGTTACACTTGTAACGGAATAGCTACATAAAAAAATCATAATTTTTCTTGTGCTGTTCATAACGGGGCCAGCCTATCGTTGGTGTTGATTGTGGTGGAATGGATGTTGACATCCGCAATCGGGACATGCCACGTGCCCTCTCGGGCAGGTACACTGACATCGTGCGCAAGGGGCTCTGTTTCTGGTTGTACGTGGACTGTTTCTGGTTGTACGAGGACGTTTGGTGGAGTGTAGCGGTGGGTCTTCACACTAACAGTCCCGGGACAGGACATCCTTTAATCCACAGCGGGAACAGAACAGTACCGGAGCTCTTCGTGTGCAGACACTTTGGCTGTGCCCTGGTGGCCACACCGCCAACATAATTCCCGGTATACCGGTGGATAGACTAGTAACGGCTCGAGTGGTGCAAGTTGATTCGCCCTCGCAGCTTGTTGTTCGGCCGTCCAGAATATATCGTCGAAAGGAGTTTCCTCCGGATGTTCGATGAAATAGGGGTGGGTTGGGCTGATTGTCCAAGGGTCGGAGCGCCCGGAACATGAGGAGACGATGCGATCATCTGAATGTTCCACCGTGAGCTGCGGAGTCTCCGGTGGCAAAACGGTTGTTTCCTGGGACGTAGTGGCTGATTCTGGTTGGTTATCAGTCTCTTGCATCGCGTCCAAAAGGGCAGCGGCGAGTGCATCGGTAGTTGCCTCTGAGGGATCAATGGATATGTCCAGAGTGTCCATGGTGGCTGGAATAGATTTATTTATAAAATATCACTATCAACGTGTCAATCGGACCGATTAAACAAATTATTGAATCAGGGAAACGAAAACATCTATTGCTTCCCATATGATATTTGATGAAAAAAAAAATAACAAAATAAATAAATAAATAAAGAACACCTTAAAATCGAATAAACAAAATTAAAGAAAATTTCATGGCGGTCCCTTTTTTTGTCAGACACGGGCTTAAGTGGGGCACATCAACTCCTAGATGGAAGCCATACTCGTCGAGAGTATCCATCCGAGCTCACCAGCCACTTGTGATATCGGCCTGTTGGACAGTCGGGTGGTCGGAGGGCACTCAGTGCCTCTTTTTCTTCTGGACTCAGTGGTTGGTTTGGAGGCGTCTTCCTTATTGCTCTCAGCAGAGCGTCGATGGTGCTCACCATGGGTCGTCTCGGCTCACCACTGATTGTCCCGGAGATAGGCCTGGATTGGGTCGTCGGAACCGTTATCACGGGCGTCGGGGCCGATAGGGAAAGGGAAACATTCCTTTTATATAAGAACGGGCGAGCCTCTGGCTGGGTATCAGGAGGGGAAGGTGGTATTCGGTTAATCAGGAGGTTAGGGATGGTAATTGGGGAAGAAGTAAACGAACTTGTGGGAAGGAAATGGTTTATTTTCGGTAATCTGGGGAAAGATGGCGGAAGGGGTATCTCAGCGACGGGTATAGATGGAGAAGGGCTGATAACAGCAATAGGACGGGCGGCTTGTAGAGCTACCGGAGCGGGCCTAGTTGGTATACGGCCAGGCGGTCCTATTCCTCGCCTCTGCACGGGTTGACGAAGATCTCTTGCAAGGATCTGGCAAACGCGTATCTTTGTTGCCAGTTGTCGGGTTCGGTTGGACGCATCCTGAATCGGGACTCTGATATCCTTCGGAAGCTTTGCGCCTCTGGGAGGTTCGCCAGCGTAGCGTTTCGGCATTTTCCGTTTTCTTTGTACAAAGAATTGAACATCAGCGATATGCGAGGTCTCCATCGGACGGGTGAGCTGGGCATAGGTCTTCGATATGAACTCGCGAGAGCCGTTTGCCGGTCGGACTGTTGAGGTTATACACTAGCGGTGAGAGGACATGTGTTACGGTGTACGGACCGGAATATTTCGGGGCAAGTTTCGCGGTGTAACATTTCTCGGCAGATGACAGGTGATGTTCGCGTTTCATAACAACGTCAGCAGCGCCATTCTCTGCGCCTGAGATTGTAGTGACGACTCTGGGTGGTGAAGGCCTGGGCGAGGTTTATCCGAACCAGTTCGAAGGTCTCCCGCAATCGTTGTAGCCGTTCTGTATGCTGGGTAACTTCAGCCTGATCGATTTTTTCGATATTGCCCTGTTCCGGTGGTGACGGGGTTCGGTAGATTGCTTTTGGCACTTCTAGTTCCCTTACAAAATTCAGGAATGCTGGGGTATATCTGGTAGAGTCCTGACGTGCGGTATTGATAGCAAACAACAGTTCGGGTAGGTGTTGATCCCATTTGCGGTGGTCTTGGTCACAAAACTGGGCTATCATGGTCTTGAGGGTTTTGTTAGCTCTTTCAGCTGGGTTGGCCGCGGTGTGTAAGGCGGTGTCCTACGGTGGGTGATCCCAAGTTCTTTCAGCATGTCTTCAAACAGGTATCCGGTGAATTGAGTTCCGTTATCGCTAAGGACCACTTTTGGACTTCCGAAATGGGTGACTATATTTTCATACAAAGCTTGTGTGACGGCCTTGGCGGTGGCTTTACGAATTGGCTGACACTGTACCCATTTGGTGAATCAGTTTCGAAAGACTACCAGGAACGCGTTTCCCTTTGACGACCTGAGCAACGGTCCTACCAGATCGGTGCTGACACACTCCCAAGGATGACCATTGTGGGAGGGTTGCATTTTGCCGGCTGGCTTCAGCTGGTATGACTTTTAGCGTTGGCAGGAATCGCAGCTTCGAACATATTTGGTTACGTCATGGTATAGAAATACCCATGTGTCCGGCTGTTGGGGCATCATGCATCTCCTTGAGTACACTGAGCCGGGTCGGCTTAGGAACACATAGTTTGCAAGGGTCGGTTAGTTCTGGCTCCGTGAGGTCATTGGAGTCCCAGAAATGTCGGTATATACGGTCATCTTGGATGCAATAATCAGGAAATGCTTCTGGACTTTGTTGGACTTCTGTTTTCTTCTTTTGATACCAGGAGCATCCAGTTGACGGTTCCACTGTCGCTAGTCCTTCGAGGTTGTCCTCTGTGTCCTCTCTCGGCTCTCTGGACAGAGCATCGCCTACTTTGTTCGTAACTCCACGGCGATATTTGACATCAAAATCATATTGTTGCAGAAACATACTCCACCGGGCGAGGCGGCCTGCCGGACTCTTGATGGAGGGACTGATGGTCAGTAGTTACGGTAAAGTGGTATCCTTCGAAATAAGGCCGTAATTTCTCGATTCCTCACACTATCGCCAGACACTCTTTCTCTGTCACGAAATAGGCCTTTTTGGTGGCTGTCAGGGATCTGCTGGCATAGGCTATGACACATTCTCCTCCATCCGTTGGTTGTGTCAGGACGGCACCCAGTCCTTGATCCGACGCATCGGTCTGCAGCGTGAAAGGTTTATCGAAATCAGGACAAGCCAGGACTGGTGCTTCTGTTAGGCACGCTTTGAGCTTCTGAAAAGCTTTCTCCTGCTGGGGTCCCCACTGCCAGTGGCGGTTCTTCTTTAGCAGATGGTGTAACGGTGCTGCCACTTCGGAAAATGATGGTACGAATCGCCTTTACCATAAAGCCATTCCCAGAAATCGTCTCAGCCCTCGTACGTTGAAGGGAGCGGGTAATTCCACGATGGAGGATACTTTCTTGGGGTCGGTGCGGATTCCTTTTGAGGTTACTTGGTGGCCGAGGTATCGGAGAAATCTTCTGCCAAATTGACACTTCTCCATGTCTATCCGTAAATTGGCGGCTCGTAGACGGCGGAAGACTTCGTGTAAGTTGGCAAGATGTTGTTCAAAGGTACTTCCCAGCACAATGATGTCGTCCAGGTAAGCAAAACAGTGTGGATCCATATCTGGGCAAATTATCATGTGCATGAGTCGTTGAAATGTGGCTGGTGTGGCATGAAGGCCAAACGGCATAACCCGGAATTGATACAGTTCCCCGCCTGGAACAGTGAACGCCGTGACCGGTCTGCTGTCCTCTGACAGTGGATCAGTGGCGGTCTTATCTCGCTAGTTCCAATTGGAAGGCATGGTACGGGCCATGCTTCCATCGTAACGGGGCGGTGATTCACTGAGATCTGACCACTTCCCAGGTCAAGACTGAACTTTCTTCTCCGGAGAACATCCATTCCTATTACCATATCGGAGGAAAGTCCACATAAGTATCCGAACCTTTACTCAAAGCGGTGGTTATCGAACCGTATCTCTACCTTGTATGTTGCCGGAACTATGACGGTTTCTTCATTAGCCAGACGGGCTGAACTTGCTGTTGTTGGAGTTTTCGGTACTCCCAGCAAATCCCAATGTCTAGCAATTCTGTCTCCCACATAGGAAATCACAGCGCCGGTATCAATCAGAGCTTCAACGGTGCCTCCGGGAACCTGGAGCAGGATATGGGGTCGGTAGTCTTCGTGGTAGTGGTTGATGTCCTGTGGGCGGTTGTTTTCACCGGCCGGATCAACGTTGTCGAAGGCGTTATGAGGGCGTTGCTGCACATGCCTCCTGTTGTTGCAGCGCCCTAGCGGTTTTCCGGCCGTGGGCAAGGGCAATGACGAGACATTACTCCATCTCTCTTGCATCTTGAGCAGAAGATTCGAGGGCGTTGTCGGAGTGTGGGTCTGACTGGCACTAGGACAACTTCCTCGACTCGTATGCACTGGTACGGCTCTTTCGTTGGCGGGTCTGAAGGCGGCTGGTGTATAGCGGTAGGCGGTAACGTTTTGTCGACATTACTGGGTCCGAACTGGTGCGAGGGGGCGGTGTTACCCTAGAAGCGCGGTCAATCTCTGAGCGGAGTTGCTCGAATTCTCGGGTAACCCCAACGAATTCTTGGACGTCCGTGAAGACGGTCCTGCGGATATGTTGTCAAAACTCTGGGTGGAGGTTTCGGTACAGCCAGTTCAACTCCTGTTCAGGTGAAATTCCTCCATGACGGCGAATGAGAGACTGCAGGTCGGTGATGTATTGTGATGACTCCTCCTGCAGCCGGTGCACCCTTCTGCTGATGGCCACTTCCAAGTCGATGAGGTAGTTGACGGGAAAGAAAAACTTCTGGGAGGCGGTGCAGAAGGTTTGCCAGTCAGGACATCGTGACCGGTTATTTCGGAAACATAATGCAGGGCTTCCTTGCAACAGCTCGGGCATAACTTGTGAAAGACGGTCTGGAGGGATGCACTGGGAAGCACGAATCTCTTCTAGCCTTTCGAGGAAGGCGGCAGGGTCTTGGCTTCCTTCGAACGAATTCTTTCGTCCTCAGAGGCGGCAGCAAATGGCTGACTGACGGTCCTGGCTGAGTCGACTGAATTCCCACCAACGTACCAGTGATTGTGCTCGTTATTGCTTGTCCTCCTGTACTGGTTACTGTGATGGTCGGTGTTGTGGCGGTTACTGTCGTCCCTCCAATAATGGTTGTGTACACGAACGGAATCGTCGTTGTCGGCGCAGGTGAAGCTCGACCCTCTCGCATATACTTGATCAGACGCCGACGTTTCTCGTCTAACGTTCCTGTGGTCTCTAGTCGGGACTTTGTCAGCTCAACGTCAAGCTCGTCTTTCCTCAGCAAGTATATCCATCCGATTCGAGTGTCCGGGGGGTTCTGGTGTGCAGTTAGGTCCTTTTGAGTATCGGATTCGTCGTCAGACATCTTTATCAGCACTCGGAGAACGTAGGTGTTGTTTGCTGCACGGTCAGGCACTTACTACTCCTCCGGTCGGCTCCTTTCTTGGCTAGGGTGCTTTTTCTCACTGAACGGGTGGTGAAAATCGCTTCTGCTCACCCGAAAACCTACTAGACGAGGTGTCGCAGGGTCGGTTTGAAAATCTGTCAAAATGACAGTTCGACGGATTTGACGAATTTTGGTGTATTCCGATGTAATTATACCTCCGGAAGCGTTTCAAACGGTTTCAGTGGGATATCTCCACGAATTAATTACTTCTCCTCCTAAACGGTTTTTGACCAACTTTCGGTGATCAACGGCCTCGGTATACCATAAAAACTGTCCCTGCTTGGGCGCCAAATTTGCAACGCTTTTTGTGCGTTACGTGTCACTTTGACGCCGAGTCCAGGTCACGGGTTGCCTCGGGCGCCACCTCTGTTTACCGTGTGAAGGTCCACTTACTCCGGGCAACTTCAGTGAAGAAGAAAATACTCCAGGGGTCACTATGGTATCGACTATATCAATGGTGGCCAGAACGGCAGGCTTCAATTGCCGTTCCTGGGTTCAAACCCTGGGTGCCTGCGGCTTTCGATTAGGAGTAAAATAAAACAATTGAGTTGAATAACAAATTATATTATTAAAATCCAAAAATATGTCAGGTTATACAATTAGTATCAATGATGAGTAAAACAAATCTACTACTACTTCTACAGGCGGAAGCAACAGCGGAAAAAGGTTACGCATTCACCATGCCAAGCTTAACGACTCTTAACTTATAAAGGATCGACTAGGAGACAGACGGTCAGAGGACTACGGCAAACGGTGCGCAAGCGCAAGTTCAAAGCACTAATTCAAAGCTCTGAACACAAGGATTCGTAGTTCTCAGTTCGTGACGGATAATAATGGTGGTAAAGATTATAAGAGGTGTTTGGCACACGGCCCTTGACAAATTCCAATAACGGTATACTGATACACCCGGTATAATGTGAAAACGTGGGGTGTTCATCACACGGACACCCTAAAAAATCGGCCTCAAATTAGTAAGGGTGTTTAACACACACGGCCTTCTCATCCAAAATTTAAAACAATCCGCTCGGTTTAGTAAGGGTGTTTAGCACACGGCCTTCTATAACATAAAACATTCAAATATCAGAAATACAATAGGAACTGAGGACCACTACCTTTTACCTTAACCTGTTCTCACTTACTTCTAGCTACCGATTTATTCCAAGCTCTCCTGGACGGTCAGATAGTCGGATTAATATTAGGATATTTTCCTTCGTTTTACTGAGTTCTAACAAGCAGTACGATGCTCTGGGCTGGAACTGCCTTGATGGATACTTTCGAGACTATTTGAAATAGCTCTCTACGAAGTGTCCGGTGGTGGGCGAGTGGTGCTCTCTGTCGACGATAAAGTGTCAACTTCGTACCGACAGTCTGGCAAACTGCAGTTATCAATCGCGACAGAGTCACACTTCAATCCAATTTGAAAGCAGTGACAATAGAGGAAGTTATTCATTCAAAGGAAGCAATAACATATACGCTTAGGGATCACAGTTGATTCTACCTGACGTACCCTGGAAAAATCAGTAACTCCGTTACAAATTTTTCCCTGTCTGTTAGTTTCCGAGTAGTATATTTTTTATATGAAAAACCATATATCAATTTTGATGGGTTTTCGCAATGGAGGATTCTGTCAGAGAGATCGTCACCAAATTTTGGAGCTCTACGAGAAAAATGATTTTTTCGAAAAAAACCTAACCTAACCTAACCCAAGGGACTAACCTAACATAACCCCTTTGACTATTTTCAGACCGAAAATGGAATATTGACTTCCTTTAAAATCCAAACATGGGAGTGTCTCAGTTGCAGATTCCAGAACTGAAAACGATTTTTTCGTATCTCTGTTCTTTTCCGAGATATTACTTTTTTTTGTGAAAAAATTAATTTTGGATTTGATGAGTTTTCGCAATGGAGAATGCTGTCAGAAAACTCCTCATCAAATTTGGGAGCTCTAGGAGAAAGTTGATTTTTTTGAGGAGAATTATTCAGAGGTTAAATAACCCCTTTGACTTCTTTTGGACCGGAAATGGAAAATAGATTTCCTTCAGAATGCAAACAGAGCAGTGTCTGACCTAACCTAACATAAACCCTTTGACAATTTGATTCCAGAACTGAAAACGATTTTTCCCTGTCTGTTAGTTTCCGAGATATTACGTTTTCTATGTGAAAAATTATATTTCAAATTTGATGAGTTTTCGCAATAGAGAATGCTGTCAGAGAGATCGTCACCAAATTTGGGAGCTCTAAGAGAAAGTTGATTTCTTCGAGAGAAACCTAAACTAACCTTCAACTTACCTTTTCGTACAGAAAATGGAATATAATAATAATAATAATATAAAATGCAAACAGAGCAGTGTCTCACATGTAGATTCCAGAACTGAAAACGATTTTTCATTGTTTGTTAGTTTCCGAGATATTACGTTTTTTATATGAAGAACTATATATCAATTCTGATGAGTTTTCGCAATGGAAAATGCTGTCAGAGAGATCTTCACCAAATTTGGGAGCTCTACGAGAAAGTTGATTTTATCGAAAAAAATCTAACCTAACCTGAGGGGCTAACCTAACATAACCCCTTTGAATATTTTCGGACCGAAAATGGAATCTTGATTTCCTTTAAAATCCTAACAGAGCAGTGTCTCAGGTGCAGATTCCAGAACTGAAAACGATTATTCCGTGACTCTGTTGGTCTCCGAGATATTTCGTTTTTTTATAAAGAAATAAATTTTCTATTTATGCATTTCCGCAATGGAGAATGCTGTCAGAAAGCTTCCCACCAAATTTGGGATCTCTAGGGGAAAGTTGATTTTTTTGAGGAGACTTATTCAGAGGTTGGATAACCACTTTGACTCCATTTGGAGCGGAAAAGGAATATAGATTTCCTTCAAAATGCAAACAGAGCAGTGTCCAACGTAACCTTACATAACCCCTTAGACTATTTGATTCCAGAACTGAATACGATTTTTCTCTGCCTGTTAGTTTCTGAGATATCGCAACCTCCTTTTCAAAAAAAATGTATAAGGAGAAGCACTGCAGACGGCAGCTCTTCGTCGGAGAACACTATGGGTTCGATTATTAAAAATGGTATAAGAAATAATTTGGAGATGCCAAGGGCGCCACGTAGTTAATAATAATTAAGATTCCATATTTGACCAACAGCGAACATCAAATAGTTTCAAACTAGAATGTTCCCAAAAAGTTACATTGACATTGGCTATATAGAGAGATGGACAGAAATAAAAAACGAACATTGTGCTCTAACATCCTATATTGGTGTTTTTGATGAATAGCGGAATGTTTTCATTCATACATGTATAAATCGGTTACATCTAGGTACACATAACCTCAAGTATGAAATCCCAACAGAGTGATAGAAACGGATAATAATATATAAAATCTAGAAGGTGTTCTTAAGCATATGTGTATATCTGAAAGTTACTTACATGAAGACAGTTCTCAGCTTTTCGAAGTGCTAATTTTAATATGTAGGAAAGTAGGTTTAATAAGTATACACACATACTCAATAGAAGGTAGACTTATCTGTTGAATAGTCCTAGATATCTCCTGGAGAAAGTTGAAATGGATGGTGTGATCTTCTTAGAGCACAGCTTTTTTAAACATCGAGGACATCACAGGAACAGTGGAGAACTGGCACACAGATGTAAGGTGTTTCCGTTTGGTACGAAGGAGACTGTAATCACTTTTACTAATTAGCACCCAAGTTTTGAAGAACCATCAATGCCAGAGAATCGAAGAATTGTTGCAAAAAGAAACACTTAAGAGAGGCAAGAAAAAACCCTAAAATAAAAACAACACCATTATACCCTTGGTATAAGAAACACTTTTAATGGTTGAGAGCCATAGGCTGAGCATAGCAGTGTTCATTTATATGCATACCTTCATCAAGGCTGAAACGATCGGTCACACTACTAACAAGGTGTCTTACAGGACCAAGAAACGTACTCCGGGATCTTTCAGAGAGTGTTATGGGCTTCATATACAAATCCAAATAAATGTGGAGATCCGAGTCGATTAATCAATAACCGCACCACCAGGAAAATGTAGCAACCATAAATCCTTACTCGAACTTGAAGAAAATGAATCTCAATCCATCGACCATATTCTTCTCAAATCCACTAAATATTTCAAGTGTTTGACCACAGCAATGCATAAGCTTACCGTTCTGACGTATATCGGAGATATTGAATTAGATGCCAGGAACAACAGCCACCATGTGAAAACTCCTTACTCGATAACATGGGGAGAATTCTTGTCAGAAGACTAACATGAAAGCGACTTCTCCATCGCCGTCAGAAAACTCATTGTTCGGTTCCAATTAACCTGAATATCCGAGCCGGATAGATACCGATCCACGATTTTAAAAGAAAATTGTAACACTAGTTCATCTCCTTTAGAACACCACCGGAGAAGTGACCGGAAGTCCTTGACAAATACAGATTGTCATTTTCATGGAATATATAAAATGAAGGTTATAGAACACGAGCTCAAACTGACAAGCAGAAACTTCGAAGTTCTCAAATGAATAAACCAGAAAAGTACTCAATGAAATTGAGACATGTGCATTCAAATGGTTGATACCAAGTCGCCCATTTTCGGTATACTTGCAAACATAAAATAACCTTCTGCGTAGGAGAAAGTGAGGCTTGAAATGCTGCTAGCAAATCACCTCGAATTTGCTGTCTAGGCATATCTTGAATAACATTCTACGTAGGAGAATGTGAGGCTTAAAATGCTGCTAGAAAAACACCTCAATTTTGCTGTCCAAGCATACCTTAAATAACATTTTACGTAGGAGAATGTGGGGTTGAAATCCCTAGTAGTAAACCACCCCTAGTTTGTTACTTATCTCACACTCTGATTATTGTGGAGTGGACCCAATCCATCGAATCGACAATGCCACCAGAATCCCAGCCAACACACCAAGACATCCATGTGGTGACTATGGTCCCAACTACTCTGAATAGTTTACATTATTGACCACAAGGATATTCGAAGCGAATCAACCGGAACTCCAACAACAGAACCGAGTCGCCAAAAAGAACCCACCACAACAATCGTCCAGCATCAGGGGGCTGCCGTCTCGCTCTAAAACAAAAATATTACCCAAAGCAAAAATACCCAAAACAAAAATACCCAAATAATGTGGTTGGCAACACTTCGTAAATGAAGGTATCAGAATAAGTTGTTAAAAGCCAAAAGTGGCCAGCCATGGGACTTTTACCCAACTTCTGGTTTAATGCCAAGGTAAGAGAATTCTAAGGCCCCTCTCACAGAGCTTCAAAACAAAAAAGATCCAACAGATCTTGCAGTAAGGTTAGACGCAACCAAAAAAGGTGTGTCTACCTACACAAAAATATATCGAACTGGTGGATATTTAAACTGGATCAGCTGTTTTACCACAAACTAAAGTAATCAAAAAAATAAAAGCTACATCACCCCTCTTCTAAGAGAATAAAACAGACCTGCACAGGTTTGTTTTATCACTAAAGGGCAGCAATATTTTCCATAAGTTTTGTATTACAGTAACTATGCGTAGTACACATCCTAAAGGAACACAAAATCGGTGAAGTCATAATCGGTAGGAAGTCTCAAATCGTTAAAGTCAAAAATCTTGAAAAGGTCGACCAAAACAGAAAATATTATAAAACCACTTTCGAAGACTATATACAGACTTGCTCTGGATTCAGAATCATTTAAGAATCATTGGATCAGAAAAATTTCAGGGGCTTAAAACTTTCGAGAACATAGTGTACTTATGTATCTCTCATCTAGATATAAAAATCTTAACTATAAAAATAGACAAAGGGAAATATAAAGGGGCAAAAATAGAAACATACCAGTTTTACTAAAATTGATTCGAAGAAAAACTCCTCAATAGCAAAACTATCATAGATTAGGAAAATGATTTCCTCAATCCGTACTTCAATGGGTAAGGAAAATTATTCCTCATCCGGCAAACGCAATGAACTAAAATTTATCCCACAGACACATCTGAATTGGATCCAAAATAGGGTTTCAAATCCTTAATGTGCCATTCTCCTGCATGAGATCCATCACTATTTTCCAGTGAATAAACTAAACGTGAAACATTTTTCCTCACAATACACAAAACGTATTTGGGAGCTAATTTCGCACTAAATTTTGTTACAGCTTCCGACAGTACCTCAGTTCTCCTCCAAACATTATCACCAACGTGAATTGAAAATCTCCTTTCCTCAAATTATAATATTTTTCATTTTTCAAATAATCTTTGTGAAGATTATCCTGAACTTTTTTATATATTTCGAAAAACCTGATTTGCTATTCACAAAATAATCTCTGTCACCTGGACATAACTCATAATCAGAAGTATTAGATATTTTACCATAATATTCACCAGAAAGTGGTATATGTCTACCAAAATTTAAAAAGGCAGGCGAGTTTTATGCACTTCGTGAGAAGCAGTATTGATAGCTTGTTGAATCTTAGCCAACTCAGAATCCCAATTCATATGCTCATCTATATAGCACCATTAGCACCTAATTGCTTGACCAATAGTTTTATTGTTTCGTTCAACAAAATTACACTGAGCTGAATATTTAGGTGTGTACCATATTTTCTGAACTTCATAAGTATCAGCTAAGTTTTTAAATGTTTTTCCAGCAAACTGTTGACCATTATCACATATGATAAATTGGGGAACACCATGAATTGAGAATAACCTCGTTTTCCAAAAATTTAACAATATTAATTGCAGTTGTTGAAGGCATGGGACAAAGAATAGTATATTTAGTAAAGAAATCAGCGACAACTAACAAATAAGCAAAGCCTCTAGGTGAACGGGGAAACGGACCCATTATGTCCACAGCTATAATTTGAAATGGATATTTAACATTCTTTTCAGCTCCCATAAGACCCATTGGAGTTGTGTTAGGAAGCTTTTGTGACTGACAGATTTCATAATTACTTACAAATTTCAAGATGTCATGTCTCATCATAGGCCAATAGTAATGTTGTTTGATTCTGCGAAAAGTCTTATAAAAACCAAAATGTGCGCAAGTGGGAGGGTTATGACAATCACTCATAATGGAAAATCTCTGGGATTTGGGTGCTAACAGTTTCCAGTCTGAAACATCAGTTTCTATTGGTAATTTAGATGGAATAAACTTATAAACCAAATCACCTTCAACTTTCCATTGAGGATATGATTCAGGGTCTTTAACAATCTTAACCCTCTGTGAAATAAACCACTTGTTACCTTCACTTGGATGAATATCTACTAGGCTCGTTTCTAAATTTTCAGCAGGTTCTTCACCTGGAATGCGAGACAGTAAATCGGGAACAACGATCCATCGAATTATTAATCCACAAAAGACTATGATGATCTGTGTAAACTTTGAAGATAGTCCCTTTCACATAAGGACGGAATTTCTCTAGTGAAAGTATCAAACTCAATAATTCCCGCTCGGTAACGGTGTGATTGCGCTCTGCCCTAGAGAGGGAACGAGAAGCGTAGGCAATAACTCTATCATGTCCATCTATCTCTTGGGTTAGAATACCTCCAATACCTACAGAAGAAGCATTACACTCAATGGTGAACTGCTTGCTGAAATCCGGAGGAGCAAGAACCGGGGCTGTTATTAAAGCATTTTTGATATGTATGAAGGCAGATTCAGCTTCAGAAGTCCACTGAATAGTCTGCTTCTTCTTTTTACCTTTCAATTGGGCATTGATTGGAGCCATTAATGTGGAAAAATTTTCTATGAAACGTCTATACCAGGAACACATCCCAATAAACCTCTTGATTTCGGTACTGGTAGTTGGACGGGGATAGTTTATCATTACAGAGACTTTCTCTGGATCTGTTCTCAGTCCTTCTCGGTCAACAACAAAGCCTAAGTATTTGAGAGATGTTTGAAAGAATTTACCTTTTTGCGAATTGATAGTAAAGCCAGATTTCTTCAAGATATTCTGGATTTTTAGTAAGAGAGAACAATGTTCCTCAAATGTGGATGAAATGACAATGATGTCATTCAGATAAGTGAACACATGCGTCTCAAATTCAGGCCCAAAAAGAGCGTCAACCAATCTCTGTTGAGTTTGTGCTGAATTCACTATTCCGAATGGAACCACGTTAAAATGAAACAAACCACGACCTGGTATACTAAAAGCAGTTTTCTCTTTACTGTTCGCATCCAAAGGTATCTGCCAGAAACTTTTTCAAGTCAATGCTAGATATAAATTTTGCATGACGAAGGAGGTTAAGTATTCTATCAATTCGTGGTAAAGGATAACTGTCATGCTTGGTGAGCTCATTCAGTTTTCTGCCATCAAAACAAAGCCTATACTCATTTGATTCCTTTTTAACCAGTAAAACGGGACTCACTATGCGAGGGTTCTACTACTCCAAGCCTAAGCATATCATCTAATTCCTTATTCATGATCTTCAACATATAAGGTGACATATTGTATTGCCTAATTTCAAAAGGTTTTGCATCTGCAGTGTCAATGGTCATTTCAATTTTTCCAGTTCTACTAAGCCTTTTCTCACTATTAACTTCCTGGAAGGTATCTATTACTTCTTGCATTCTATGTTGTTGTTCTGAGTTCAACTCATCCAAACAATAAAGGTAAAAATTAAAAGAAGTTGAATATTCAGGTTTTGTTTGAATACTGCTATTTATGGAATCACTGTGGATATTCCACATATTGTCCTTGAAATCCATTCTGATCTCAAATGTAGAGCAGAAGTCACTACCAAAAATGAGGCAATGTGGTAAGGAGGGAACAACTACAGCAGAAATTACTTTAACAGTATTAGAGATATTGATAGGCAAATCAACTACTTCCTGTATATGACATTCAGTGCCATCAACCATTATGATATTTTTGAGGTGAGATGGTGAAACAGAAAAGCCAAGTCCCTCCAGAATTTCTAGACACTTCTTCCCTACTACGCTGACATTAGCCCCGCTGTCCAAAAGACCCACCAGTTGTTTCCCAAATATTTCAACTGAAATATAAGGTCTGTTATCCCTGGGTTTCTTGAGAGAAACAGGTGCCAAGTTTCGAGAAGTGGAGGCTCTATACTCTTTATAGAAAAACTCAACATGGTTTTTCCATCGTCTCCAATCTTCCTCTGAAAATCTATTATTTTTCATGGCTATATTTTTGGAAGAGGTAGATAAGTCATGACAACCTGCCTTCCTAATTAGTTTCCCTGACTACAAGAACACTCTTCAATAGTAACATCTGGAGTGCCTCATTTGAAACAGAACTTCCTTTTTATATTAGAAGTACAATTAACAAATCTATGGTTAGGCAACCCACAACGCCAACAAGAATCAATAGTGGAAATACTAGACTTATTTTTGGCCTCAAACTCAGACTTATTTTGTTTATGAACAGAATTTCTACCTGAATATTTTGATTTCCCTTTATTAAAATTAGAGTTTTTCACTAAAACTTTATCTGAAACGGAAGCCAACTCTGGATCTATTGATGAAACTGATCTGGAAGAACTTGCTACAGACAGAACATCAGCATATTCTAATCTTTTACAAAGAGTACTAAGTGTTGACACACAATCTATATCGCTTAGTACTAACCTAACTTGATATTCTCTCATTAAACCAGCCTAAATATACTTCACTTCAGTAGTTTCAATAGGAGTTCTAGTCAATCTAGCAAAAAGAGATTCCATACAAGCAATAAACGGTACTACAGGTTCATGTCTACCCTGTTCTCTTGGTTTTATTTGATTCCTAATTTCATCATCAAAATCAGATACTAAAAAGTTTTTTTTTCATTTTGATACCAGTTCATCCCACTGAGAAACTGAGGATTTTATGTGACGAAGCCAAAAAGTTGCCTTTCCAGTGAAGAGATCTGAGGCAGACAAAAATAAATCAGACTTAGTGACATGTCGTGCTTGTGCAACTTCTTCGACTTTCTCTTTGAATGAAAGAATATTTTCAGGTTCTCCATCGAACTGAATTCCTAATTTATAAACTGGTACTGATTTTGGAACATAATTGAAAGGTTGGGTGACATTTGCAGGATTGTTATTGGCGGTAGCATTCAGATTGCCAAGTATACTTGAATTATGTAAAATGACTGGATCAGGTTCTTGAACTCTCTCATGCAGCTCTGCATCCATATGCAAGACAGTTGCATAAGATTCCTTTTTTAATTTTGAAGAAGTCTGGTAGTTTGCATCAGTCTCATCAAGCTTTAAACGTTTGATGCGATTCTGTATATGGGCTAATCGAGAAACAGCTCTTTGGTAAATTGAGTCAGATGTTGGACCTTCAAAGTATTCGATCAAATTTTCTAAGCTAGCAAGAGTTTGTTCTATTTCAGTTTTCTCTGATATTAGATCAAAAGCAGGGTCAATTATCGTACTAGGATCTTAGTTTTGTTGTCTTTCTTTAGCAATAAGTCTTCCAAGAATCTTTCTTTTATCATCACATGACCTATCTGATTCAACTCCCCTAATTCTGGGTTAATAAGTCAATTCATTTATCAATAGGTGTTCAACTTTAAAATTGGAATCCATTTCCTATATTCAAACTTCAATTAGTAGGAAGGTACTAAGTTTCAAGGCAGTCGGAATTATGTAACAAATTTCCAAAATATATGAAAACCTTACCAAAAAGCTCCGAACCAAGACTAAAACCAAATTCTATACAATCTATTGGACCAATCCTCTAGATAAACTCCAAAATTCTTGATGAAGGGTTTTCAAATGTTCTCTGGTGGCTTTTTCAAAAAGATGTCTCTACTCTGTGCTCTGGAAGTACACCATCCAATACCCTGTAAACAATAATTTATCAAACAAAGTGAAAATACATATTTCTGACCATCAAATTGAACAGCCAATGTACGAAAAAATGATGCTATTTCCAAATTAAGAACTGGAAACTAAGAAAAATCGGGGCCCCACGTTGGGCGTCAAATATGTGCAACCTCCTTTTTTTTTTAATTACGTAAGGAGAAGCACTGCAGACGGCAGCTCTTCGTCGGAGAACACTATGGGTTCGATTATTAAAAATGGTATAAGAAATAATTTGGAAATGGCATGCCAAGGGCGCGACGCAGTTAATAATAATTAAGATTCCGTATTTGACCAACAGCAAATATCAAATAATTTCAAACTAGAATGTTCTCAAAAAGTTACATTGACTATGGCTATATAGAGAGATGAGCAAAAATAAAAAACAAACATTGTGCTCTAACATCCTATATTGGTGTTCTTGATGAATAGCGGAATGTTTTCATTCATCAAGGTATAAATCGGTTACATCTAGGTACACATAACCTCAAGTATAAAATCCCAACAGATGAGAGAAACGGATAAAAATATATAAAATCTAGAAGGTGTTCTTAAGCATATGTGTATATCCAAAAGGTACTTACATGAAGACAGTGCTCAGCCTTTCGAAGAAAGTGCTAATTTTAATATGTAGGAAAGTAGGTTGAATAAGTATACACACATACTCAATAAAAGGTAGACTTATCTGTTAAATAGTTGTAGATATCTCCTGGAGAAAGTTGAAATGGATGTTGTGATCTTCTTAAAGCACAGCTTTTTTAAACATCGGGGACATCACAGGAACAGTAGAGAACTGGCACAAAGATGTGAGGTGTTTGCTACGAAGGAGACTGTATTACTTCTATTATTCAACACCCAAGTTTTGAAGAGCCATCAATGCCAGAGAATCGAAGAATTGTTGCAAGAAGAAACACTAAAGATAGTCAAGAAAAAAACCCTTGAATTAAACAACACCATTATACCCTTGGTATAAGAAACACTTTGAATGGTTGAGAGCCATAGGCTGAGCATAGCAGTGTTCATTTATATGCATACCTTCATCAAGGCTGAAACGATCGGTCACACTACTAACAAGGTGTCTTACAAAACCAAGAAACGTACTCCAGGATCTTCCAGAGGATGTAATGGGCATATACAAATCCAAATAAATGTCGAGATCCGAGTCGATTAATCAATAACCGCACCACCAGGAAAATGTAGTAACCATAAATCCTTACTCGAACTTGAAGAAAATGAATCTCAATCCATCGATCATATTCCTCTCAAATCCACTAAATCTTTCGGGTGTTTGACCACAGCAATGCATAAGCATTATGTTCTAACGTATATCGGAGATATTAATTCAGATGACAGGAACAACAGCCACCATGTGAAAACTCCTTACTCAATGACATGAGAATAATTCTTGTCAGAAGACTAACATGAAAGCGACTTCTCCATCGCCGTCAGGAAACTCACTGTTTGGTTCCAATTCCAATTAACGTGAATATCCGAGCCGGATAATAACCGATCCACGATTTTAGAAGAAAATTTTAACACTAGTTCATCTCCTTTCGAACACCACCGGAGAAGTGATCGGAAGTCCTTGACAAAGACAGATTGTCATTTTCATGAAACATATAGAATGAAGGTTATAGAACACGAGCTCAAACTGACAAGCAGAAACTTCGAAGTTCTCAAATAAATAAACCAGAAAAATAGTCAATGAAATTGAGACATGGGCATTCAAATGCTTGATACCAAGTCGCCCATTCTTGATATACTCACAAACATAAAATAACCTTCTGCGTAGGAGAAAGTGAGGCTTAAAATGCTGCTAGAAAATCACCTCGAATTTGCTGTCTAAGCATATCTTGAATAACACTCTACGTAGGTGAATGTGAGGCTTGAAATGCTGCTAGCAAAACACCTCAATTTTGCTGTCTAGGCATACCTTAAATAACATTCTACGTGGGAGAATGTGGGGTTGAAATCCCTAGTAGTAAACCCCCCCTAGTTTGCTACTTATCTCACACTCTGATTATTATGGAGTGGACCCAATCCATCGAATCGACAATGCCACCAGAATCCCAGCCAACACACCAAGACATCCATGTGGTGACTATGGTCCCAACTACTCTAAAAAGTTTACATTATTGACCACAAGGATATTAGAAGCGAATCAACCGGAACTCCAACAGCAGAACCGAGTCGCCAAAAAGAACCCACCACAACAATCGTCCAGCATCAGGGAGCTGCCGTCCCGCTCTAAAAGAAAAATATTACCCAAAACAAAAATACCCAAATAATGTGGTTGGAAACACTTCATAGATGAAGGTATCAGAATAAGTTGTCGAAAGCCAAAAGTGTCCAGCCATGAGACTTTTACCCAACTTCTGGTTAAATGCCAAGGTGAGAGAATTCTAAGGCCCCTCTCACAGAGCCATAAAACAAAAAAGATCCAACAGATCTTGCAGTGAGGTTAGAAGCAATCAAAAAAGGTGTGCCTACCTACACAAAAATATATCGAAATGGTGGATATTTGAACTGGATCAGCTGATTTACCACAAACTAAAGTAAGCAAAAAAATAAATGCTACAATATTAGGTTTTTTATTTGAAAAAATATATTTCAAATTTGATGAGATTTCGCAATGGAGAATGCTGTCAGAGAGATCGTCACCAAATTTGGAAGCTCACCGAGAAAGTTGATTTTTTCGACGAAAACCTAACCTAACCTTAACCCAAGTGATTCACCTAACATAACCCCTTTGACTATTTTCGGACCGAAAATGGAAAAGAGATTACCTTCAGAATGCAAACAGAGCAGTGTCTAACCTAACCTAACACAACATAACCTAACCTTACCTTACCTAACATAATATAACCTAACCTAACCCAACCTAACATAACCCCAATGACTATTTGATTCCAGGAATGAAAACGATTTTTTCCTCTATGTTAGTTTCCGAGATATTACATTTTTTGTGTGAAAAGATATATTTCAAAATTGATGAGTTTTCGCAATGGGAAATGCTGTCAGAGAACTCGTCATCAAATTTGGGAGCTCTACGAGAAAGTTGATTTTTTCGAGGTAAACCTGACCTAACCTTAACCTAAGTGACTGACCCAACATATCCCCTTTGACTTTTTTCAGACCGATATTGGAAAAAAGATTTCCTTCAGAATGAAAACAGAGCAGTGTCTAACCTAACCTAACCTAACAAAACCCCTTTGACTATCTGATTCCAGAACTGAAAACGATTATTCCTTGACTCTGTTGGTCTCCGAGATATTTGGTATTTTTTTGTAAAGAAATAAACTTTGTATTTATGAGTTTCCGCAATGGAGAATGCTGTCAGTAAGCTCCACACCAAATTTGGGAGCTCTAGGAGAAAGTTGATTTTTTCGAGGAGAATTATTCAGAGGTTGAATAACCCCTTTGACTTCATTTGGAGTGGAAATGGAAAATAGATTTCCTTCAAAATGCAAAAAGAGCAGTGTCCAACCTAACCTAACATAACCCCTTAGACAAATTGATTCCAGAACTGAAAACGATTTTTTCCTGCTTGTTAGTTTCCGAGATATTACATTCTTTATGTAAAAAAATATATTTCAAATTTGACGAGATTTCGCAATGGAAAATGCTGTCAGAGAGCTCGTCGCCAAATTTGGAAGCTCTACGAGAAAGTTGATTTTTTCGAGGAAAACCTAACCTAACGTTAACATAAGTGACTCACCTAACATAACCCCTTTGACTTTGACTAAATAGATTTCCTTCAGAATGCAAACAGAGCAGTGTCTAACCTTACCTAACCTAACACAACCTAACCTAACCTTACCTTACCTAACCTAACCTAACCCAACGTAACATAAACCCAGTGACTATTTGATTCCAGAACTGAAAACGATATTTCCCTGTCTCTTAGTTTCCGAGATATAACGTTTTTTGTGTGAAAAAAAATAATTCAAATTCGATGAGTTTTCGCAATGGGAAATGCTGACAGAGAGCTCGTCACCAAATTTGGGACCTCTACGAGGAAGTTGATTCTTTCGAAGAAAACCTAACCTAACCTTAACCTAAGTGACTAACCCAACATAACCTCTTTGACTATTCTCGGACCGAAAATGAAAAATATATTTCCTTCAGAATGCGAACAGAGCAGTGTCTAACCTAACCTAAATCGACCCCTCAGACTATTTGATTCCAGAACTGAAAACCATTTTTTTCTGTCTGTAAGCTTCCGAGATATTACGTTTTTTATGTGGAAAATTTAATTTCGAATTTGATGAGTTTTCGCAATGGAGAATGCTGTTAGAGAGCTCGTCACCAAATTTGGGAGCTATACGAGATAGTTGATTCATTCGAGGAGAACCTAACCTAACCTTAACCTAAGGGATTAACCTAAAACAACCCCTTTGACTTTTTTCGGATAGAAAATGAAATATTGATTTCCTTTGAAATGCAAAGAGAGCAGTATCCCACGTGCGGATTCCAGAACTGAAAACGATTTTTTCCTGTCTGTTAGTTTTCGAGATATTACGTTTTTTATATGAAAAACAATATATCAACTTTGATGAGTTTTCGCAATGGAGAATGCTGTCAGAGACCCCTTTGACTATTTGATTTCAGAACTGAAAACAATTTGTAACGCTCTCTATGCGTTACGTGTCACTTTGACGCCGAGTCCAGGTCACGGGTTGCCTCGGGCGCCACCTCTGTTTACCTTGTGAAGGTCCACTTGCTCTGGGCAGCTTCAGTGAAGAAGAAAATACTCCAGAGGTCACTATGGCATCGACTAAATCAATGGTGGCCAGTACGGCAGGCTTTAATTGCCGTTCCTGGGTTCAAACCCTGAGTACCTGCGGCTCTTAATTAGGAGTAAAATAAAACAATTGAGTCGAATTACAAATTATATTATGAGAATCCAAAAAATGTAAGGTTATACAAATAGTATCAATGATGGGTAAAACAAATCTATTACTACTCCTACAGGCGGAAGCAACAGCGGAAAAAGGTTACGCATTCACCATGCCAAGCTCAACGACTCTTCACTAACAAAGGATCGACTAGGGGACAGACGGTCAGAGGACTACAACAAACGGTGCGCAAGCGCAAGTTCAAAGCACTAATTCAAAGCTCTAAACACGAAGATTCGTGGTTCTCAGTTCGTGACAAATAATAACGGTGGTAAAAATTATAAGGCGTGTTTGGCACACGGCCCTTGACAAATTCTAATAATGGTATACTGATACACCCGGTATAATGTGAAAACGCGGGGTGTTCATCACACGGCCCCCTTCAAAAATCTATGCAACTTTGGTATACTCAAATAATTAGGGTGTTTAGCACACGGCCTCAAATTAGTAAGGGTGTTTAACACACGGCATTCTCATCCAAAATTTATATAAATCCGCCCGGTTTAATGAAGGTGTTTAACACACGGCCTTCTTAAACATAAAACATTCAAATATCGAAAATACAACAGGAACTGAGGACCACTACGTTTTACCTTAACCTGTTCTCACTTACTTCTGGCTACCGGTTTATTCCAAGCTCTCTTGGACGGTCAGAAAGTCGGATTAATATTCGGATATTTTCCTTCGTTTTACTGAGTTCTAACAACCCTGCGAAAATTAGTAACTTCGTTACACACCCTTCCATCTTAGGAAAAAAAAGGTGTGAAACAACTTTTTTTTTTTATATTTGCGCCGCCTAAACGGGTAAACAAAATACCTTCTGAGAAACTTATCCTACGCCTGTCTTTAACTCAAACAGATCTTTCAATCCATACTTGATACAAAAACAAAACGAAAACCATTCAGGTGCCTACCCCTTTCAATGGTCGAACCCTTTATTAAGGGGTAGGTACGCCTGTTACACTTGTAACGGAATAAATACAGAAAAAAAATCATAATTTTTCTTGTGCTGTTCATAACGGGGCCAGCCTATCGTCGCTGTTGATTGTGGTGGAATGGACGTTGACATCCGCAATCGGGACATGCCACGTGTCGTCTCGGGCAGGGACACTGACATCGTGCGCAAGAGGCTCTGTTTCTGGTTGTACGTGGACGTTTGGTGGGGTGTAGCGGTGGGTCTTCGCACAAACAGTCCCGGGACAGCACATCCTTCAATCCACAGCGGGAACAGAACAGTACCGGAGCTCTTCGTGTGCAGACACTTTGGCTGTGCCCTGGTAGGCCACACCGCCAACATAATTCCTGGTCTACCGGTAGATAGACTGGTAACGGCTCGAGTGCTGCAAGTTGATTCGCCCTCGCAGCTTGTTGTTCGGCCGTCCAGAATCTACCGTCGAAAGGAATCTCCTCAGGATGTTCGATGAAATAGGGGTGGGTTGGGCTGATTGTTGCAGGGTCGGAGAGCACGGAACATGAGGCGATGATGCGATCATCTGAATGTTCCATCGTTAACTGCGGAGTCTCCGGGGGCGGAACGGTTATTTCCTGGGACGTAGTGACTGATTCTGGTTGGTTATCAGTCTGTTGCATCACGTCCAGAAGGGCAGCGGCGAGTGCATCGGTAGTTGCCTCTGAGGGATCAATGGATATGTCCAGAGTGTCCATGGTGGCTGGAATAGATTTATTTATAAAATATCACTATCAAGGTGTCAATCGGACCGGTTAAACAAACCATTGAATCAGGGGAACGAAAACATTTATTGCTTCCTATATGACATTTGATGAAAGAAAAAAATAACAAAATAAATAAATAAATAAATAAATAGTTAAATAACACCTTCAAAAAAGAATAAACAAAATTGAAGAAAATTTAATGGCGGTCCCTTTGTTTCGTCAGACACGGGCTTAAATGGGGCACATCAACTCCTAGGTGGAAGCCATACTCGTCGAGAGTATCCATCCGAGCTTACCAGCCGTTTGTGATATCGGCCTGTTGGACGGTCGGGTGGTCGGACGGCGCTTAGAGCCTCTCTTACTTCTGGACTCAGCGGTTGGTTTGGAGGCGTCTCCCTTATTGCTCTCAGCAGAGCGTCGATGGTGCTTACCATGGGTCGTCTCGGCTCACCACTGATTGTCCCGGAGATGGGCCTGGCTTGAGGCGTCGGAACCGTTATCACGGGCGTTGGGGCCGATGAGGAAAGGGGAAAATTCCTTTAACATGAGGACGGGCGAGCCTCTGGCGGGGCATCAGGAGAGGGAGGTGGTATTCGGTTAATCAGGAGGTTAGGGATGGTGATTGGGGAAGAAGTAAAAGATCTTGTGGGAAGGGAATGGTTTATTTTCGGTGATTTGGGGGAAGATGGCGAAATGGGTATCTTAGCGACGGGTATAGATGGGGAAGGGCTGAAAACAGCAATAAGACAGGCGGCTTGTAGAGCTACCGGAGCGGGCCTAGTTGGTATACAGCCAGGCGGTCCTATTCCTCGCCTCTTCACGGGTTGACGCAGATCCCTTGCAAGGATCTGGCAAACGCGTATCTTTGTTGCCAGTTGTCGGGTTCGGTTGGACGCATCCTGAATCGGGACTCTACTATCCTTCGGAAGCGTTTCGGCATTTTTCGTTTTCTTTCTACAAAGAATGGAACGTCAGCGTTATGCGAGGTCTCCATCGGATGGGTGAGCTGGGCGTAGGTCTTTGATATGAACTCGCGAGAGCCGTTTGCCGGTCGGACTTTTGAGGTTATACACTACCGGTGATAGGACATGTGTTACGGTGTACGGACCGGAATATTTCGGGGCAAGTTTCACGGCGTAACCTTTCTCGGCAGATGACAGGTGATGTTCGCGTTCCATAACAACGTCAGCAGCGCCATTCTCTGCGCCTGAGATTGTAGTGACGACTCTGGGTGGTGAAGGCCTTGGCGAGGTCTCTCCGAACCAGTTCGAAGGTCTTTCGCAATCGTTGTAGCCGTTCGGTATGCTGGGTAACTTCAGCCTGATCGATTTATTCGATATTGCCCTGTTTCGGTGGTGGCGGGGTTCGGTAGATCGCTTTTGGCACTTCTAGTTCTCTTACAAAATCCAGGAATGCTGGGGTATATCCGGTAGAGTCCTGGCGTGCGGTATTGATAGCAAACAACATTTCGGGTAGGTGTTGATCCCATTTGCGGTGGTCTTGGTCACAAAACTGGGTTATCATGGTCTTGGGGGTTTTGTTAGCTCTTTCACCTGGGTTGGCCTGCGGTGTGTATGGCGGTGTCCTACGGTGGGTGATCCAGAGTTCTTTCAGCATGTCTTCAAACAGGTGTCCGGTGAATTGAGTTCCGTTATCACTAAGGACCACTTTCAGACAACCGAAACGAGTGACCATATCTTCATACAAAGCGTGTGTGACGGCCTTTGCGGTGGCTTTACGAATTGGCCGACACTGAACCCATTTGGTGAATCAGTCTCGAAAGACTACCAGGAACGCGTTTCTCTTTGACGACCTAGGCAACGGTCCTACCAGATCGGTGCTGACACACTCCCAAGGATGACGGTTGTGGGAGGGTTGCATTTGGCCGGCTGGCTTCAGCTGGGATGACTCATAGCGTTGGCAGGAATCGCAGCTTCGAACATATTTGGTTACGTCACATGCCGGGCCAATAGTAGCGTGCCGCGATCCTTCCGATAGTTTTAGCAATACCCATGTGTTCGGCTGTTGGGGCATCATGCATCTCCTTGAGTACACTGCGCCAGGTCGGCTCAGGAACACATAGTTTCCAAGGGTCGGTTAGTTCTGGCTCCGTGAGTTCATTGGAGTCTCAGAAATGTCCGTATATACGGTCATCTTGGATGCAATAGTCGAGAAATGCTTCTGGACTTTGTTGGACTTCCGTTTTCTTCTTTTGATACCAGGAGCATCCAGTTGACAGTTCCACTGTCGCTAGTCCTTCGAGGTTGTCCTCTGTGTCCTCTCTCGGCTCTCTGGACAGAGCATCGGCTACTTTGTTCATAACTCCACAGCGATATTTGACATCAAAATCATATTGCTGCAGAAACATACTCCACCAGGCGAGGCGGCCTGCCGGACTCTTGATGGAATGAAGCCACCGGAGGGACTGATGGTCGGTAATTACGGTAAAGTGGTGTCCTTCCAAATAAGGCCGTAATTTCGCGATTCCCTACACTGTCGCCAGACACTCTTCCTCTGTCACGGAAAAGGCCTTTTCAATAGCTGTCAGGGATCTGCTGGCATAGGCTATGACACATTCTCCTTCATCCGTTGGTTGTGTCAGGACGGCACATAGTCCTTGATCCGACGCATCGGTCTGCAGCGTGAAAGGTTTATCGAAATCAGAAAAAGCCAGAAGTGGTGCTTCTGTTAGGCACGCTTTAACCCGGGAGAACTCGCGTACTATTCAACGACGTGAGAACTCGCACCTATAGATTCTTTCTCACGCTAGCTCGCGCTTATAGATTTTTTCTAACGCGAGCTCGCGCGTATAGATATCTTCTAACACTGACTTTTCATGATGAGAACTATTTAATATTGATTCTAGTTTATTTATTCTAAATTCTAAAAACAACAGAGAAAAATGTATAATTATTCAAATTCAATCGTCACTTTCGTTGCAATTATTATCTTCACA
The DNA here is from genome assembly GCA_032362365.1 of Zygogramma bicolorata. Taxonomy (NCBI): domain Eukaryota; kingdom Metazoa; phylum Arthropoda; class Insecta; order Coleoptera; family Chrysomelidae; genus Zygogramma; species Zygogramma bicolorata. Next base: position 16,413 of record JAVJAQ010003134.1, on the reverse strand, counting down.
TTTATAACAAGTGGAAGTTGTTCTAAACTGCTGTTCAGTTTTAGAATCCATTTTTCTTCTGTAGAAAAGCTCAAATAAATAAAGAAAGAAGCAAAAAAATTAAAAAAGGTTCCTGCTAATTAAAATTAAAATTACCAACAATTTGGAGAAAAGCACATATGTGATCGCTCGCGCGTTAGATTAATACTAACTTTAATTCATTTGTAGCCACCACAACCCTTCACTCACGCCCCAACAAGCATGAACTGGTAAAGGAATTCTATAGAAGGCATTCCTAAAATATGAAATCAATTTGACAAGAGATAAAAAAAAAGTCTGTAGTGCAACTGAAAATGTTAGATTTTATCTAACAGTGCGAGTCCTGCCGGGTTAAGCTTCTGAAAAGCTTCCTCTCGCTCGGGTCCCCACTGCCAGCGGCGGTTCTTCTTTAGCAGATGGTGTAACGGTGCTGCCACTTCGGAAAATGATGGTACGAATCGCCTGTACCATGAAGACATTTCCAGAAATCGTCTTAGCCCTCGTACGTTGTAGTGAGCGGGTAATTTCACGATGGAGGATACTTTCTCGGGGTCGGTGCGGATTCCTTCTGAGGTTACTAGGTGGCCGAGGTCTCTGAGAGATCTTCTGCCAAACTGACACTTCTCCGGGTTCACCCGTAAATTGGCGGCTCGGAGACGGCAGAAGATTTCGTGTGAGTTGGCAAGATGTTCTTCAAAGGTACTTCCCAGCACAATGATGTCGTCCAGGTAAGCGAAACAGTGCGGATCCATATCTGGGCCAATTATCATGTCCATGAGTCGTTGAAATGTGGCTGGTGCGGCATGAAGGCCAAACGGCATAACCCGGAATTGGATACAGTCCCCGGCCTGGAACAGTGAACGCCGTGACCGGTTTGCTGTCCTCTGACAGTGCTACTTGCCAGTATCCTTGGCACAAATCGATACTGGAGATATAACGGGCTCTACGGAGTTTATCCAGGACGGCATTGATAAATGAAAGTGGATAAGCATCTTTCTCGGAGACGGAATTGACCTTCGGGGCGATGATTCACCGAGATCTGATCACCTTCCAGGTCAAGACTGAACTTTCTTCTCCGGAGAACATGCATTCCTATTACCATATCGGAGGAAAGTCCACATAAGTATCCGAACGTTTCCTCAAAGCGGTGGTTATCGAACCGTATGTTTACCTTGTATGTTGCCGGAACTATGACGGTTTCTCCATTAGCCAGACGGGCTGAACTTGCAGTTGTTGGAGTTTTCGGTACTCCCAGCATATCCCATTGTCTAGCAATTCTGTCTCCCACAAAGGATATCACAGCGCCGGTATCAGTCAGAGCTTCAACGGTGCCTCCGGGAACCTGGAGCAGGATATGGGGTCGGTAGTCTTCGTGGTAGTGGTTAATGTCCTGTGGGCGGTTGTTTTCACCGGCCGGATCAACGTTGTCAGAGGCGTTATGAGGGCGTTACTGCACATGCCTCCTGTTGTTGCAGCGCCCTAGCGGTTTTCCGGCCGTGGGCATGGGCAATCACGAGACATTACTCCATCTCTCTTGCATCTTGAGCCGAAGATTCTGGGAGTTGCTCGACACTGGTTCCTCATATGGCCAGATTCTCCACATCGCCAGCACTCTAGAGCCCTTCTCTCGGTCCTATCCGAGGACGGTGTCGGAGTGTGGGTCTGACTGGCACTAGGACCACTTCCTCGACTCGTATGCGATGGTACGGCTCTTTCGTTGGCGGGTCTGGAAGGCGGCTGGTGTATAGCGGTAGGCGGTAACGGTCTTGTCGGCATTACTGGCTCCGAACTGGTGCGAGGGGGCGGTGTTGCCCTAGAAGCGCGTTCAATCTCTGAGCGGAGTTGCTCGAATTCTCGGGTGACTCCAACGAAATCTTGGACGTCCGTGAAGTCGGTCCTGCGGATATGTTGTCGAAATTCTGGGTGGAGGTTTCGGTACAGCCAGTTCAACTCCTGTTCAGGTGAAATTCATCCATGACGGCGAATGAGAGTCTGCAGGTCGGTGATGTATTGTGATGACTCCTCCTGCAGCCGGTGCACCCTTCTGCTGATGGCCACTTCCAAGTCGATGAGGTAGTTGACGGGAAAGAAAAACTTCTGAAAGGTAGTGCAGAAGGTTTGCCAGTCAGGACATCGTGACCGGTTATTTCGGAACCATAATGCAGGGCTTCCTTGCAACAGCTCGGGCATAACTTGTAAAGGACGATCTGGAGGGATGCACTGGGAAGCACGAATCTCTTCTAGCCTTTCGAGGAAGGCGGCGGGGTCTTGGCTTCCATCGAACGAAATCTGCCAGTCTTTCGTCCTCAGAGGCGGCAGCATATACCTGACTGACGGTCTTGGCTGAATCGACTGAATTCCCACCAACGTACCAGTGAATGTGCTCGGTATTGCCTGTCCTCCTGTACTGGTTACTGTGATGGTCGGTGTTGTGGCGGTTACTGTCGTTTCTCCAATAATGGTTGGGTACACGAACGGCATCGTCGTTGTTGGCGCAGGTGAAGCTCGGCCCTCTTGCATATACTTGATCAGACCATTCCTGTGGTCTCTAGTCGGAACTTTGTCAGCTCAACGTCGAGCTCGTATTTCCTCAGCAAGTATATCCATCCGGCTCGAGTGTCCGAGGAGCTCTGGTGTGCAGTTAGGTCCCCTTGAGTATCGGATTCGTCTCCAGACATCTTTTATCAGCACTCGGAGAACGTAGGTGATGTTTGCTGCACGGTCAGGCACTTACTACTTCTCCGATCGGCTCCTTTCTTGGCTATGGTGCTTCTTATCACTGAAGGGGTGGTGAAAATCGCTTCTGCGTACCCGAAAACCTACTAGACGAGGTATCGCTGGGTCGGTTTGAAAATCTGTCAAAATGACAGTTCGATGTATTTGACGAATTTTGGTGTATTCCGTTGTAATTTCACCTCCGGAAGCGTTTTCGAATGGTTTCAGTGGGATATCTCCACGAATTGATTACTTCTCCTCCTAAACGGTTTTTAACCAACTTTTGGTGATCAACGGCCTCGGTATACCATAAAAACGGTCCCTGCTCGGGCGCCAAATTTGTAACGCTCTTTATGCGTTACGTGTCACTTTGACGCCGAGTCCAGGTCACGGGTTGCCTCGGGCGCCACCTCTGTTTACCGTGTGTAGGTCTGCTTGCTCTGGGCAGCTTCAGTGGAGAAGAAAATACTCCAGGGGCCACTATGGTATCGACTAAATCAATGGTGGCCAGTACGGCAGGCTTTGATTGCCGTTCCTGGGTTCGAACCCTGGGTACCTGCTGCTCTTAATTAGGAGTAAAATAAAACAATTGAGTCGAATAACAAATTTCATTATGAAAATCCAAAAAGATGTCAGGTTATACAATTAGTATCGATGATGAGTAAAACAAATCTATTACTACTTCTACAGGCGGAAGCAACAGCGGAAAAAGGTAACGCATTCACCATGCCAAGATTAACGACTCTTAACTAATAAAGGATCGACTAGGGGACAGACGGTCAGAGGACTGCGGCAAACGGGGCGCAAGCGCAAGTTCAAAGCACTAATTTAAAGCTCTAAATACGAGGATTCGTGGTTCTCAGTTCGTGACGGATAATAACGGTGGTAAAAATTATAAGGGGTATTTGGCACACGGCCCTTGACGAACTCTAATAACGGTATACTGATACACCCGGTATGATGTGAAAATGTGGGGTGTTCATCACACAGCCCCCTTCAAAAATCTATGCAACTTCGGTATACTCGAATAATTAGGGTGTTAAGCACACGGCCTCAAATTAGTAAGGGTGTTTAACACACGGCCTTCTCATCACAATAATAATAATCCACTCAGAATAATTAGGGTGTTTGCACACGGCCTCAAATTAGTAAGGGTGTTTAAAACACGGCCTTCTCATCACAATAATAATAATCCACTCAGAATAATTAGGGTGTTTGCACACGGCCTCAAATTAGTGAGGGTGTTTAACACACGGCCTTCCCATCCAAAATTTATAACAATCCCCTCGGTTTAATAAGGGTGTTTATCACACGGCCTTCTATAACGTAAAACATTCAAATATCAGAAATACAATAGGAACTGAGGACCACTACCTTTTACCTTAATGTGTTCTCACTTACTTCTGGCTACCGGTTTATTCCAAGCTCTCCTGGACGGTCAGATAGTTGGATTAATATTCGGATATTTCCCTTAGTTTTACTGAGTTCTAACAAACAGTAAGATGCTCTGGGCTGGAACTGCCTTGATGGATGCTTTCGAGACTATTTGAAATAGCTCTCTACGAAGTGTCCGATGGTGGGCGAGTGGTGCCCTCTGTCGGTAATACGGTGTATCAATTTCGTACCGACAGTCTGGCATACTGCAGTTATCTATCGCGACAGAGTCACACTTCGATCCAGTTTGAAAGCGGTGATAATAGAGGAAGTTATCCATTCAAACGGAGCAATAACATGAACGCTAAGTGATTACAGTTGATTCTACCTGACGTACCCTGGGAAAGTTAGTAACTTCTTTACAAATTTTTTCCTGTCTGTTAGTTTCCGAGATATTACGTTTTCTATATGAAGAACTATATATCAATTTTGATGAGTTTTCGCAATGGAGAATGCTGTCAGAGAGATCGTCACCAAATTTGGGAGCTCTACGAGAAAGTTGATTTTATCGAAAAAAACCTAACCTTACCTAAGGGACTAACCTAACATAACCCCTTTGAATATTCTCGGACCGAAAATGGAATATTGAGTTCCTTTAAAACCCAAACAGAGCAGTGTCTCAGGTGCAGATTCCAGAACTGAAAACGATTATTCCGTGACACTGTTGGTCTCCGAAATATTCCGTTTTTTTATAAAGAAATAAATTTTGTATTCATGAATTTCCGCAATGGAGAATGCTGTCAGAAAGCTCCTTACCAAATTTGGGATCTCTAGGGGGAAGTTTATTTTTTTGAGGAGAATTATTCAGAGGTTGGATAACCACTTTGACTCCATTTGGGGCGGAAAAGGAGAATAGATATCCTTCAAAATGCAAACAGAGCACTGTTCAACCTAAACTTACATAACCCCAATGACTATTTGATTCCAGAACTGAAAACGATTTTTGACGGTCTGTTACTCTCCGAGATATTACGTTTTATATGTGAAAAAATATATTTCAAATTTGATGAGTTTTTGCAATGGAGAATGCTGTCAGAGAGCTCGTCACCAAATTTGGGAGCTCTACGAGAAAGTTGATTTCTTCGAGGTAAACCTAACCTAACCTTAAACTAAATGACGTAGCTAACGTAACCCCTTCGACCAATTTCGGGCCGAAAATGGAAAATAGATTCGCTTCAGAATGCAAACAGAGCAGTGTCTAACATAATCCCTTTGACTATTTGATTCCAGAACTGAAAACGATTTTTCTCTGTCCGTTAGTTTCCGAGATATTACGTTCTTCATGTGAAAAAATATATTTCAAATTTGAAGAGTTTTCGCAATGGGGAATGCTGTCAGAGAGCTCGTCACTCAATTTGGGAGCTACGAGCTACGAGAAAGTTGATTTTTTCGATGAAAACCTAACCTCACCTTAACCTAAGTGACACCTAACATAACCCCTTTGACTATTTTCGGACCGGAAATGGAAAATAGATTTCCTCCAGAATGCAAACAGAGCAGTGTCTAACCTAACCTAACCTAACCTAACACAACCTAACCTTACCTAACCTAACATAACCTAACCTAACTTAACATATCCTAACCTAACCTAACATAACCTTACATAACCCCTCTGACTATTTGATTCCAGAACTGGAAACGATTTTTCCCTTTTTGTTAGTTCCCGAGATATTGCGTTTTTTATGTGAGAAAATATATTTCAAATTTGATGAGTCTTCACAATGGAAAATGCTGTCAGAGAGCTCGTCACCAAATTTGGGAGCTCTACGAGAAAGTTGATTTTATCGAAAAAAACCTAACCTTACCTAAGGGACTAACCTAACATAACCCCTTTGAATATTCTCGGACCGAAAATGGAATATTGAGTTCCTTTAAAATCCAAACAGAGCAGTGTCTCAGGTGCAGATTCCAGAACTGAAAACGATTATTCCGTGACACTGTTGGTCTCCGAAATATTCCGTTTTTTTATAAAGAAATAAATTTTGTATTCATGAATTTCCGCAATGGAGAATGCTGTCAGAAAGCTCCTTACCAAATTTGGGATCTCTAGGGGGAAGTTTATTTTTTTGAGGAGAATTATTCAGAGGTTGGATAACCACTTTGACTCCATTTGGGGCGGAAAAGGAGAATAGATATCCTTCAAAATGCAAACAGAGCACTGTTCAACCTAAACTTACATAACTCCAATGACTATTTGATTCCAGAACTGAAAACGATTTTTGACGGTCTGTTACTCTCCGAGATATTACGTTTTATATGTGAAAAAATATATTTCAAATTTGATGAGTTTTTGCAATGGAGAATGCTGTCAGAGAGCTCGTCACCAAATTTGGGAGCTCTACGAGAAAGTTGATTTCTTCGAGGTAAACCTAACCTAACCTTAAACTAAATGACGTAGCTAACGTAACCCCTTCGACCAATTTCGGGCCGAAAATGGAAAATAGATTCGCTTCAGAATGCAAACAGAGCAGTGTCTAACATAATCCCTTTGACTATTTGATTCCAGAACTGAAAACGATTTTTCTCTGTCCGTTAGTTTCCGAGATATTACGTTCTTCATGTGAAAAAATATATTTCAAATTTGAAGAGTTTTCGCAATGGGGAATGCTGTCAGAGAGCTCGTCACTCAATTTGGGAGCTACGAGCTACGAGAAAGTTGATTTTTTCGATGAAAACCTAACCTCACCTTAACCTAAGTGACACCTAACATAACCCCTTTGACTATTTTCGGACCGGAAATGGAAAATAGATTTCCTCCAGAATGCAAACAGAGCAGTGTCTAACCTAACCTAACCTAACCTAACACAACCTAACCTTACCTAACCTAACATAACCTAACCTAACTTAACATATCCTAACCTAACCTAACATAACCTTACATAACCCCTCTGACTATTTGATTCCAGAACTGGAAACGATTTTTCCCTTTTTGTTAGTTCCCGAGATATTGCGTTTTTTATGTGAGAAAATATATTTCAAATTTGATGAGTCTTCACAATGGAAAATGCTGTCAGAGAGCTCGTCACCAAATTTGGGAGCTCTACGAGAAAGTTGAATTTGTAGAGGAAAACCTAACCTAACCTTAACCTAAGTGACTAAATTAACATAACCTCTTTGAATATTTTCGGACAGAAAATGGAATAAAGATTTCCAATGAAATGTGAACAGAGCAGTTTCTCACGTGCAGATTCCAGAACTGAAAACGATTTTTCTCTGTCTCTGTTAGTTTCCGAGATATTACGTTTTTTATATGAAAAACCATATTTCAATTTTGATGAGTTTTCGCAATGGAGAATGGTGTCAGAGACATCGTCACCAAATTTGGGAGCTCTACGAGAAAGTTGATTTTTTCGAAAAAAACCTAACTTAAGGGCCTAACCTAACATAATCCCTTTGAATATTTTCGGACCGAAAATGGAATATTGATTTTCTTTAAAATCCAAACAGAGCAGTGTCTCAGGTGCAGATTCCAGAACTGAAAACGATTTTTCCCTGACTCTGCTCGTCTCCCAAATGTTGTCAGATAGCTCCTCACCAAATTTTGGAGCTCTAGGAGAAAGTTGATTTTTTTGAGGAGAATTATTCAGAGGTTAAATAACCCCTTTGACTTCTTCTGGACCGGAAATGGAAAATAGATTTCCTTCAAAATGCAAACAGAGCAGTGTCTTACCTAACCTAACTTAACATAACCCCTTAGGCTATTTCATTCCAGAAATTAAAACGATTTTTCTTTGTCTGTTAGTTTCCGAGATATTACGTCCTTTATGTGAAAAAATATATTTCAAATTTGATGAGATTTCACAATGGAGAATGCTGTCAGAGAGCTCGTCACCAAATTTTCGAGCTCTACGAGAAAGTTGTTTTTTCCGAGAAAAACCTCTTCAGAATGCAAACAGAGCAGTGTCTAACGTAACCTAACCTTACACAACCTAACCCAACCTTTTGTGGTGGGGTGGAAACACATCATGCGCGCTGGCCGCTTAGATCTATCAGGAGCCAATTGCCGGACGCTTACCGGCTAAAACCACCCCATGCCCTCTCCTGTACCCGAAACCGTCCTAAAGGGGTATTGAATCTGGTGCAGGCGGCAGTCTAATTTCCTCTGTAAAATCTTTGGCTTATCGTACTCTCTCAATTTGCAGACATGTGTTGATCACTTTTGGACAGGCCTTTCTTGACCCTGTAGAGTTCTTTCCTTTCTTTCCTTTTGCTCCATTATGCTGCGCATAAAGTTATATCCATAATTCTATTTCTGTTGGCTACTAATCATTATGGAAATGATGTTTTCCGCTGTAGGCTTTATTCCACTAAGTCTCAGTCTCTCTTGATGCCACCGCCCACTTACAAATGGCCTGTGATATGGATCGTCTTCCGCAGAGCAGTATAAGCATCTATCGTCAGGGTTCTTTCCTTGCCACTTAGGTCCTGGGTTACATATTAGTTGGTATATTCATGTTTGCATCCGACCCATGTTCTTATGTCCTCTTGAGGAACACAGGTCCTCTGGTATTTGGGAGGATTCCCGTTAGGGCTGCGATCTGTCTATCTGCCTTCTCAACCACCTTTCTCACATGCTCATTAGAGATCTGTTTATCGTCAAGCCATATACCTAAGTACTTGACGTATTTTCTCGGAAGAATGGTCGTATTGACACAGATGAATTCAATATCTTCCCTGTTTTTTGGCCCCTTGACAATAATAGCCTCAGTTTTATGTGGTGCCGCCTCAAGACATGCTCGGCCGTCCATCGCAGAATCCTCCTAAGGCTCCGATATGCATTGCGCACCATGTCTTCTTCTGTATCTGCGGATATCGCCAATGCCAGATCGTCCGCATAGGGAATAGTACTGCAGTGTTCGGGTGGATCAACCTTGAGAATTCCGTTATATAGAACATTCTAGAGCGTGGGGCCCAATACGGAACCTTGCGGCACCCCTTGGGTCAGATCCACTTCGAGGTTGCCGTCTAATAGCTTTCTCTCAAACTGGTAGTCCTGAATAACCAATTGTAGATTGATACTTATCTCTAATCGAGCTAGCTCCATAGCTGGGCATTAACTCGTTAATCCGTTAATCGTTAATTAACGAAGTTAACATTTTGATTAACGGATTAACTTTTGAGTTAACTTTCAAAAAGAGAAAGAAAACTGCGAGGAGATTTCTTTCATTTGACGTTCGATCATTTCATTACTCAGCGCAGGTGCTTAGGGTATGGTCCGACAGTAACCACTACTCACCGATTGTTTGACAGCGGTTTCCTGAAAAACTTGTAATCAGTGCCCAATTTCAGGACACATGTTAGTTTCAAGTTCAAAACAGACAGAGAAAGAAAACTGCGAGGAGATTTCTTTCATTTGACGTTTGATAATTTCATTACTTAGCGCAGGTGCTTAGGGTATGGTCCGATAGTAATCACTACTCACCGCTACTCACCGATTTTTTGACAGCGGTTTCCTGAGAAAACTTGTAATCAGTGCCCAATTTCAGGACACATGTTAGTTTTAAGTTCAAAATAGACAGAGAACTACCTACGGTGTTAGGAACTACCATAACAGAGGCATTCATGTTCAAAAGTATGAAAAATACTTTTGACATATGGCAACAGCGGTTAGGTTTGCTGTGTTTCTCGGGGAACAGATATTCATAAAGCCTAGTATCGACAGTGCGAGGCTGCTCGCTGCGAATGCCTCGTGCCATCTGCCTCAGAGTGAGCTCTTCAGCTAGCAGCAAGTTTGTAACCACGAATGCTCACTGCAAGCACGGGAACCACCCGCATTCGTAGTGAAGACAGTCGGTACAATATGTCTGTATTTTCGAGAAAGGTGCAAGTTGCTGCCGCTGCTTTTATTGCGATGGCGACGATTATCAAGAAACAACAGCAGAAAAAGCGACGTAAATCCCGTTGGTGGGTCAAAAAAATGTATATAAATCGGTTAGAATATGATAACAGACTCCTAGAAGACGTGAGGTTTGGAGAAGACGTGCCAAATTTATTGCGAATGTCCAAGCCAGATTTTGAATATTTAATTACATTGATAGAGCCTGCCGTGAAGAAACGTGACAGTGCAGAATTGTGTCTTGTACGGTGCGAGGCAGACAGCGCAGGTATTCAATTGACGCACAGCTCGGAGCGAGGCACCTTTGAGCACTGCTCGAATACCGACAAGCACACGGTTCGCCTCACATTGTGCGACGCGAACGCCTCAAAGCGAGCAACTCCGGTATCCACAGTCCGAGGCAAAGCCGAGCATTCGCCACGGGGCATTCGAAGCGAGATGCCTCGCACTGTCGATACTAGGCTTCAACCTATTCATTAAATACAATAGTGCTATACCCTCAAGCATCGTCCATAGATATTCTAATAAGTCCGCTCACTCTCAGCAGCGACCCAAATCATCACCGTCCGTCCTCGCGCGTCCCTTGCCTGGCCGGTCGGTCGTCAGTGCCCGTCTGACGGGGGAGCCAGTTTAACAGAGTGTCTCCGATTGAACAGTTCGCAGCGTTCCGGACGGTTAAACTGAGTGCGCGAAATGAACATTCTATTTGAACTTTTATTCTTGTAGTTATTTGAACATTTTTTGATGAGGAAAGAAAGTTACGAATTCTCTGGAATTTATTTTTGGTTGGAGGCTTACTATCTCCTCCGTTTTGAATTTATGGAAAATAATGAAAATCGAAAATTATAAATTTTTATGACGCGTAATCTCAATCAGGATTGTCTCGAGAATTACTTTGGTCAAATCAGAAATGCTTGTGGAAACGCTAGAAATCCAACTGCCATTCAGTTTACCAGAGCATTTAAAAAACTTTTTGCTATAGGATATTTGCACGAGACAGAAGGCAGCAATTTTATGGAAGACAGTAGCGATATTTTGCTTAATATAACATCGGAGTCATTGAAAAATATTGGAAGTTTTCAGGAAAAAAATTAAGAAAATATTTCTCCAATTATAAAAATAGAATCAACCGATTATAGGAATTTGATATCAGAGGAGGGAAATGCACTGGTCTATGTTGGTGGATATTTTTTACGTAGATGTCTCTTTAAACATTCTTGTCATATATGTTTGGAATATTGTTCATCATCCGAAAGAGACAAGTCTACTTCATTTTGTGAGCTCAAAGCTTACAAAGGTAGTAAAAATATATTTGGTGGCTTAACAGTCCCTCCCAATGATTTCTTTAAGTATTTAATACAATTAGAAAATATTTTTGTTTCGAATTTTAATGATGGATGATTTTAATGATGATTACTGCATACATGATGGTGTAGGAAACATATTTCTGAAAGAATATTCCAATGTAGAATTCAGCCATCCATGTAGCAATTTTCCCAAAGACTATTAACTTTCATTGTTTACAAGACTTCGAATCTATTACACAATCAAATTTGCAAACAGGCAAATAAGATCTCAATGTTTAAATGAACAACTGAACTGAAACCACTAATATCGTTGCCGACGTTTCGACTTTTATAAAGTCATCCTCAGGGCATTACAAAGTTGCAGTGAATCAGATATAAATACACACATACAGGTGAAAAATTATTAAAATTTGCGACTAGAATCACTTCTGCGAACGAGAGGTCAAGATTGAGTAAATTTGGTACAATTCAATTGACAGTAAAAATGTAAAAAGAGACATGAACAACAATTTCAAAAATGTAGGAAACGGTAGAACCCTCTCTGGTTTCTTGTCTATTAAATAAAAATAAAAGGACATTTACATAAAAATTCCCAGTTTTTGATACTGAAATATACAGAAGTATATTTCTGACCGACGAAAAGTCCACTGTGTTAGCGACCGTTGGGAATAAAATTAGGAACTCACTTACTTCCTGCACTCAAACAGAGTTTTGAATATATATATATATATATATATATATATATATATATATATATATATATATATATATATATATGTATACGAAAACTGGGAATTTTTATTTTTATGTAAATGTCCTTCAATTTTTATTTCAATAGACAAGAAAACCAGAAATTTATGTGAGTTCAACCGTTTCCTACAGTTTTTTATTTTTGTTTATGTCTATTTTTACATTTCTACTGTCAATTGAATTGTACCAAACTAATGTACTCAATCTTGACCTCTCATTCGCAGAAGTGATTCTTGTCGCAAATTTCAATAATTTTTCACCTTGTGTGTATGTATATCTGATTTACTGTAACTTTGTAGTACCTTGACGATGACTTTATACAAGTCGAAACGTGGCAAAGAAATAATAGTAGTTTCATTTATTCGACCTAACTCCAACCAACCCCCAGCTAAATATTTGAAATGTGTCTAAATATATATGCCAAAGTACTGAATAGATTATAATTATACTATTAGGGTATACTCAAGAAAACAACAAATCAGCATTCAATAAATATATTCATACAATATATAAGGCTACTTAATAGTCTACATATGGTGAGTTGATTCATTGAATCAAGAAAGAATATATAAAAATAATAAAATATTGAAAATTGACCTAAAATAACAATGTATAAAATAACAATAACTACAAAATATGAACAAACAGTTCATATTATATGCCTTCCTGTTCATAAAATAAAATATACGCTTCGCCACTCACAATTAGGTAATATGTTATCAAAGATTATTCATCTTCATTTTTTCTTTATTGTGAAGTCCCTTTATAAGTAACTCACCTTTTTACCTGCCCATAATTTAAGAAATCAGGTGATTCATGCCAGTTATTACAACGAAATATTCCTCAATTTATTGTTATTAGAATCTCATATAATATAATCATCTCAATGAAAGATCATACAAAAACATGAATAATATATAATGAATATGATCAACACTTGACGCCTGACCCTCGTAGACACACTTTCGAGTAAACATATTGTTCGCGCTGCTGACTGACCCTCGTATAACGTATTTCTGCTTGTAGCCCGCATGATTTACGACCGCTCGCAAAAAAAGCGGCATATTTGACCACATCAAAGGAGTTACCAGACTTGAGGCGCTGCAGTTTAACGTCTTTTTTCCACGGGTAAAGACATTTTAACACCAAAACGAGCCTCGCTTCCAGACGACAACTTCTACTTGTTAATGTTCATGAAGGGTAATATGCACCTCATGCCCGACGATTAAATTACACATCTGAATCATACAAGTATCTTGTTTTGTTCCTAACCTGTTAACATCCAAAACCAACAGGTTTTTGTTTCATAAATTCACTAACGCAACGAAATAAAGATGCAATTTTACACACATTAACGGATTAACGATTAACGTTAACTTGCGTTAATTCTTCCGAAATGTAACGCTTTAAGGTTTATCGAAGCTAACTTTTTTTGTAGCGGATTTACGATTAACGAAGTTAATTGGTTGATTAACGGTGCCCAGCTATGGCTAGCTCCCACATATCAAATGCCATTTGGCCGTATTGAATGCATTCTTTATATCTATCATTATGATAGCTCCCCATTTCCTACGACTCTGATTGATGGTCGTTAAGACTCGTTTGATTGCCCCAGTAGATCTACCAGCCATGAAGATAAACTGGGTCCCAGCAATGCCTGCTTTATTCTCCAGCTCATCTACTAACCTGGCTTTAATAAGGTATTCATAAACCTTACCGATGCAATCCAGTAGACATATCGGCCTGAAGCTCGCCACCGGTTGTTGCTTCCCCTTTGGAAGCAGAATGGCCTTTGCTTTTTTCCATTCCGTGAAAAAAAGCCTGCGCTGATACAATCCATTATACAGGTTTAGTAGTTTCTCTGGTATTAGCTCGAGTGCATGTTTCATGTCCTCAGGTAAAATTTCGTCCGGGCCAGGGGACCTTTTGCTCTTCAACTTCTGCCTGGCTAGTTCCATTTTTCCGAGGGTAAACGGGGAGGTGGATCTTCATCACGGATCAGTCTCTCCGGTTGTACAAAGTTTGTATCCGGAAACAGCCCTCTAAGTACCGTTTTCCTTTCCCCAGGGTCCAGATCATAGGGTGCCTTGAATCCCTTTATCTCTCTCATCGCAATTTTATAACCTTGTCCCCAAGTGTCATCCTCCAAACGGTTACAGAGAGCTCTCCATTGCTTCTTCTGAGCCTTATTGATTTCTTCACCCAACGCTCTACTGTTTCCCTTGTATAGCTCTTCTAGTGCTCCTATGTTCTCCGGCGAGGCTAGTATTCGTCGCGCTCTAGTAAGACGTCTTCTGGCGCGTTTACATGCGGCCCTTAGTTCTCTTATGGTGTCGTTCCACCATACAGGTTGCTTTCTAAGTGTCTCCCTTGCATTCCGTTTTATTCCCATTCTCTGTGGATTTTATATAGCTCGAGTCACTGTCTTCATGCCGACATCGTTTTCAATGTCAGTGCGCAATAAAGGAGTGTCCCGGAATGTACGTAGGTCAATATCCCAGCTAGAGTGCTGCTCAGTCCTTGCTTTAACTCCATCTCTCTGTATAGTAAAGGTGATATATCTATGGAGACTACCGGTTTCTTCTAGAGAGACCTGCCATTCTCCGATTTTTGGTGAGATGTTAGCTGTAGATAGTGTTATATCAATGATGGAGGCCTGCGCCGCTCTAACGAATAATAATAATAATAATGGTCTTTATAATTTCCAATAACGAGAAAATAAAATTATACACATTTCTCACCATTTTCACCTAACAATTGAATATTGGGAATAAAAGGCGAAGTTCAATTCATTCAGCGAGAATATCACTGATGACTTGCTCTTCCACTTAACCTTAAGCTGTCTTCACTATCAGAGTTTGCAGTCCATACCTTATTATATCTATCTTCAATTATGGAATTATGCACCTATACATTGGTAGTAAATAATAGATTTCATATTTTACCTGTCATTGTGCTGATTCTGATAGTAATGTCTTAAATGCTACTTTGAAGCGACTTTGGCTCAATTTTTTCAAATCCGAAGGGATATTATTGTAGACTTTAGCGATCTGGTAACTGAATGAGCGCATAAACATTTGGGTATTGAATGAAGGGGAAAATAATGTTCCCTTGAACCTAATATTCAAGTTGTAGATATCCGTGCGGTATTTTATTTTATGATGGAGATATAAAGGTATTCTATCTGTAAGTATTTTATGATACATACATGCAATATGGAGAAGCCTTCTATTTTCTATGCTCAACTATCCTGTTTCTTTTGATTTATGTGAAATCCTTCGGTGCCTCCTTATTCCATGAATCAGCCAAAGACATGAGTTCTGTATTTTCTGGAATTTGCGTTTATAATTTGTGGTTAGATTCGGGTGATATAAGATATCTGTGTAATTCAATAAGGAAAGAACCAACATACTAATTTTTATTGGGGTGGGAAGAAAATGTCTGTTTCCATATATTATTTTTATAAAAGAATATGCACGTTGAATCAGTTTGTTTATGTGTTTCTCAAATCTCAAATTCGAATCTAACAATACACCAAGGCTCTTACCTTCATTCACTATTCCGAGTTTTTGACTATTAATCGTGATATTTATATTTTTTACAATACTTCGATCATTTCTTGGTGTAAAAACAATTATACTTGATTTACTCGGATTCATGAATAAACAATGGTCCGTAGCGGCTTTTACGAAAGCTGGGTATCGTCCGCATACAAATGTGCAGAACAGTATTCAAGACATTTCAAAATGTTCGCGGTGTACATTGTAAACAGTAAAGGGCCCAGTATGGATCCCTGGGGAACTCCAGATTCCAAAGTGAGGTATTGAGAATAGTTGTTATTGATGATATTCACGCAGTAGTGATATAGCTTCAACTGAAAGCCCCAAGTAATGGAGGATAGCTAGTAATAAGTCGTGGTTTATGGTATCAAAAGCCCTACTGAAATCGAGCAATACCAGTGCCGTGCATAAACCTTGATCTTTAGCCCTAAATACATCATCTACGATAAGTAGTAGAGCAGTTGTGCAGCTGTACCCCTTTCTGAATCCAGATTGAGTTACTGGTATTCATTCAGATGTTTCCGTAACTGCGTATCCATCGCTCGTTTCAGTATTTTTGATAGAGCTGGAAGTATACTCAATCCTCTCAGATCCTTATATTCCACTGGATTAGTTTTTTTTTGGTATAACTCTCACAACCGTTCTTCTCCATGCATTTGGTATATTATTTCCTGTCAGACAACAATTAACTATATGTGTAATGTATGGAATAATGTGAGGACAGCAGAGTTTTATCATCTTCATATTGAGATTGTCACATCCAGCAGCATTCGTCTTGATACCACAAATAGTT